>CAVNZG010001721.1:179948-239948 GCA_963693315.1 Diogma glabrata
AAAGAGCACCAAATTTCCAAAATATTGCAATTTTTTTTAGAATTTTGCGGTACACAGTTTTGGAGTTATTCTAAGAAATGTGCAAATTCCAGACCTCCCCCCCTACGTTTCGACACTGATTGACAGAAAAAATTGAAAAAATTCATGGAGACAGGAAGTTTGCTATATTTTGAACGAAAATTATAGCAAACTCTCAAATAATTATATTTCTATGTGTTTAGGGGATGGGTGTGGGGAGTGCAAAAAAAACATTTGAAAGAACACTTAATTTAAGAAACATTGCAACATTTTTTAGAATTCTGCGATGCACTGTTTTTTAGTTATTGATGAAAAAAAAGTGCTATTTTAAGTGTATGTATACCACCCTATATTTCGACGCTGATTTATAGAACAAATATTCCCAATTTAGACCGTTGAAATACTGGTTAAATCTTTCTTTAGCTAACATAAACAGCTATGGATAAGATTTAACCTCAAGTAACATTTTTGATCAATGTAGATGTGATTGACATTTACTATTGACGTTTACGATTAAACATTTATTCTGTTATGCGTCCATAGTCTGGCGATATAAAGACTTTACAACATAACTTTATGTCATTTATTTTTGATATTGTGTTCTTTTACATTCACGGAACCCTTGGCGAGCGAATTTTATTCGCACTTGTCCGACTTTTTATACTTACATTCAACATGGCAGAGTAGTTTTTCTTACCACAGGTCACTCTTTTTGAGCGACGGCGCTGAGAATTCATTTCGTTTTCTTACTCAAAGTTTATTTTTACAAAAATTTTTATGAGTAATTGTTAACTGTGTTATTATAAATCAATTGATGTTTTTCAATCAATTAATGTCGATCAATTGATTGAAAAACATCAATTGATTTATAATTACACTTCATTTTGATGTATTGGCAATTAATTTTTAAAAATTTGTTGGTAGCGTTTTTGTAAAACACAAATGTAAAAATCTTTGTAAAACACAAATCTAAATATATAACCTCAAAAACATTACACTAACACACCGCTTTAACTCAATTTTGTAATGAAATTTTTTAACTAAACCAATTTTACAAAAATCAATTTCTGATACCTCAAACGTTGTGCACAAATAATATAATTATTGGTTTTTGCTAAAAAAATTTCTGTACTACTTTCTAGGAATATTTGTACAAATATAAAAACCCAGAAATTAACAATAACAAACCTACGCAAACACAAGTAAACACGCACGAACAATTAGAAATCACAAATTGTTTTAGTCAATGCCACGGTTTAATCTGTTTGTTATTTGTTTTTAATCGAAAAATGTTTCGTTTTTTTTCTATCGTGCCGTTCGTATTTTTTTTTAAAGCTTTTAAGTATCTTTAAACAAGATCATATAAAGACTTTTCCCCATCTCTTGTTTTAATAGCTTTATAACAGTGTTGTTAAAAATATTTGAAATATTTCTTTGAAATATTTTTATAATCTGCATTTGCACGAAACTATAGAGGCTTAATTTTGGTACAAAGGCTAGTGTCTTTTTAACATACGGTAAAAAACTATAAACGAGACATAACACCACGTCACTTTATAAATAATTTTAAATCATCAATCCAAGTCATTTTTTTCCTAAAACCTATATTTCTGATGATATTTTGAAATAAAACTTGAAATTCTTCGAAACTCGTAAAACTATATGATGAAAATTTCGACGAAAAAGTGCTAATTTTGAATTTTTTTGTCACGATTATTTTTTTATACATTTCATTCTATAGCATAAGAAGAAAATTAGGACTTTTTTGTCATCTTTATTTTTTATGATTTTTAAAAATTACGAAAACTTACAAGTTCATTTTTAAAATATCATGAGAACTATAAGTTTTCGGAAAAAAAAAGACTTGGACCTTTTTTGTAGAGAATTAAATTTCCTACAAAAATGATTATATGATTTTTTTTTACATCTGCATATTATATGAGATATTTGAAAAAATCTACGAATTTTTCAAAAAATCAACTTCGACGATTTTGAGGCACGTGTTCTTTTGATTTTAAAAAAAAATGCCGTTGTGGTTTTTCGACCACAAAGAATTTTTCTAGGGGGCGTCTCGGAAGATTTAGTTTTTAACGACCAGTCTAATATATATACACACACATATACATATATACATATATACATATATATATATATATATATATATATATATATATATATATATATATATATATATATATATATATATATATATATATATATATATATATATATATATATATATATATATATAATATATATATATATATATATATATATATATATATATATATATATATATATATATATATATATATATATATATATATAATATATATATATATATACATATATATATATATATATATATATATATATATATATATATATATATATATATATATATATATATATATATATATATATATATATATATATATATATATATATATATATATATATATATATATATATGTATATATATATATATATATATATATATATATATATATATATATATATATATATATATATATATATATATATATATATATATATATACATATATATACACATATGTGTATATATATATATATATATATATATATATATATATATATATATATATATATATATATATATATATATATATTATATATATAATAGCCCCCGTATCAATTTTGTGTTAAGTTTGGACAATTAATTTTTAATCACATCTTTTAAAATTGTGAACTAAAGCCAAGAACAAGCCTACATCAGGTTTGACCTAATAGGGCTAGCCGTTCATACCGCTCTGTCTGGATTCAGGTTTTCCCTAACTAATTTCTGCTCGGGTAGTTTGTGAGAAAATCGATTATGTAGAAATTTGAACGGACATCGAAGTCGCACCAATAGGGTTCCGTGTTTACTTTTTTAAAGTATGGCATCCTAAAAGTTAAAGTCAAATAAAATGACTATTAAACAATTAAAGAAGAGACATATTCAACAGTACAAACATAATAAAATTTGTTTGCCAATATTGCAATTTGACATGAATGCTTTTCAGTAAATGAAAACGATTCCAAAAATACACTACGTAATTCAAAGAAATTTCGAGAAATTAAAATCAATCAATTAATTACGTTCAGTTTATTGAATGATACTTTTTAAAGGTTAGAGTTAGATGAAACGTGAAGGTAAAGACAAAATTTGTTTAAATATTTGGTATAGAGTTGATTCCACTTAACGGTTGAAAGTAAATGCATATTAAAGAGACACAACGACTGACACGCTTGTATTCTGAACATTTTTCGAGAGTTGGTATGATATCGTCCAGATGAATTTTCTCTTTAGTAAGGAGTCTGTAAACGAGCAACTAAAAATACGTATTGCCGGGCAATATTTTCAGAAATATTGCCCGGCAATATTTTAACAAAACTCTTGTAAAACAGCATGTAAACAAGCAACTTTTTACGGCAATGTGTGACTGGCAATCATTGCCGGGCAATATTGCCTAAATTCAAAAACATTCTCGGCAATATTTTCGTATTGCCCGGCAATATATCCGTATATTTCGGCAATATAGCTGGTATTGCAACTATAATGGCTGACATGTTGCTATTGATATCGCTCATCGAGCGAAAATATTAAACATTGCTCGGCAACTATTTCGATTTTTTTTTGTTGTTTTTTTTTTGAAATTGAGAATGTAGTTCGTTTTGAAGATTTGTAAATGTGCAAACAAAATTTTTTTATATAAAAATTTAGTTTAATCAAATGGTTGGTAAAATAAAATAAAAGGTATGAATTTGGGTATTGGTTTTGGTGTTTTAAAATAAGAAAAAAAGGAATTTATTTCTATTCAGATATTATGGTTAATTAATGATTGATGAAAGGTAGGTCAATAATATTTTTTTGTTGTTGTTATGATTGTAATTCTGTTTTGAGAATGAGTGAACTTATTTTTGTTTATAAATTTACAGTATAACTGTGCTACTGGTCTACTGTACAACAAAGATATTCTACCTGTACAAAAACTAGTAGACTTTGAGATATTGTTCCTTATCTTTAAAATCAAACATAATCTCATTAAACAAAACTTTGAATTTCGCAAAGTAAGTTCTCTTCATGATTATCCTACAAGATATGCAGATCAGCATTTTATTATCCCTTATTTTAGAACCGCCGGTGGTCAAAGTTCTATGGTTTATAAAGGCTTATTAATGTATAACAATCTTCCTGATGACTTAAAAGATGAATCCAGAGTCAGTTTATTTAAATCAAATTTAAAATCATATATATTTGAAAATTAATTCTAAGTATGCTTAAAATAAAAAATGTGTACGTTTGCTTAAGTTTAGTTACAAAAATTAAAACGTATGTCTAAATTATATAACCCTAATGTTAAGTAAAATCTAAGTAAATACAAAAGCTAATTTGTCTGTTCTCGATAACTTATTATATTAAACTTTACTATAATTATTTGCACCTAGCACAATGTGCTTTTGCAAATATATAAATCGTTTATAAAATTTTATATTTTTATATTGTTAAATTATGTATTAAACCAATAATAAATAAACAAAAGCTAGAAAAAAAAAAAAAAAAAAAAAATTATAAGTTTTAGTATATTGAATGGAGAATAAATTTGATGGTTTTTTAGTAAATTTGTAAATTTGTACTGCAATGGAAAGTATTTCCGTTTGATGACTTAATTATTAAAGTAATTAAATAATTATTCTTTTAATGTTTAAAACACCCAAGGTTTTATAAATATTTTTTTTATATATTTTATTTAGAGAACGAAATTTGCGAATACTACGCATACATCTTCAATCATTATGCCTTATTCGACAGGAAATATCTTCAACCATGTGCGTTTTATATTTTTCCCAAAACGTTCTTGTAGATGAAGGAGAGTAAGCGTTCAGTATGATCTCAAACAAATCCCGAACTTAGTTTGGAGGTGACGTGCTGCACGTGACATTAATGCATGCATCCCAGTGTCGGTGGTTCTGAAATAAATTCAGTGTTTGACATGCAATGCAGAAAGTGACATGTGCAACGTCGTTAACAATTCTCAATTGCTAGAACGCACATTTACTAATAACATGCGAGAAAAGATACATTCATCTTGTTTGGGATGGGGTACAGTCTGCATATCACAGTTTTTATTAATACGGCAGATTATTCGTCGACTCACTGTTTTTTCTTTACCTCGTATAAATAATTTTTTATTCGGATTCCATGTTAGGTACGTAGATAATTCCGAATAGGCAGTGTAATAGCAAACGCGTTATTTTAATAAATGAATTATTTTAATAAACATTTATTTTATAAATGTACTGCTAAAAGAACAGTACTTGGACCTCGTTCATGTTTAGGACAATAAAGTACTCACAACACTACTTCAGTGTTGTTGCTGCTTCATTGTAGCACGCTAAAAACTGAAATTTTGCTGCCTTTATTACCGTACTTACTAACTAACGTATTTGACCATGGTAAAATGAAAATAAGGTATTCTCACTAGAGTGACAGCGATGCCATTTTGATTTTGATTGACGTCACTCGGAGTTTTATATAATACGTTTGTTGTTATTATCAATGAGAAAAGCTATTGTTTTTAAATTAAAAATATATTTAGTATGATTTATAAATTAATTTATTGGTTAATGAAATGATTGAAATTAATTCATTCATTAAT
Organism: Diogma glabrata; assembly: GCA_963693315.1. NCBI lineage: Eukaryota > Metazoa > Arthropoda > Insecta > Diptera > Cylindrotomidae > Diogma > Diogma glabrata. Next base: position 185,647 of record CAVNZG010001721.1, read on the forward strand.
TAATGAACTTTAGTATTTGTTTTACTATTAAAACATATACAAATTTAAATGCCGAGCTACGTTAAAACCAAAAGTTTTCAACAAATGTGAAAAATCATACTCAAAACATAAGGTTTTTTAATTTCCAGAAAAATAAATCAATTTGTAGTGGATAGAATCATGTGGAAAAAGAAAATGTTCGTATTTATTATAAGATAATTTGTTCCTTACACTTCACTGAAAATGATTGGACTTTAAAAGACAAACTTTTAAATACTCTAATGAGTAAAAGATCGTTGAATTGATCGTGGAAAGTGGAACCTTATCTTAGAACATACAAGGAAGTGGTTACTTCCAATATTTGCACATATAAAGGAACGGTTTAAAATCGGTTTAAAAACATAAGTCTGCTTATGAATCGATCGATGCGAAAAGAAAGTACTGGCAATTCTCAAATTATTTGATAATGCAAACTCAGTCATTCTCTCACCATTTTCATTGTTGGTGTTGATTTCATAACCTCCTCTAGTGCTATGTAGAAAATATTGACGGTCTTAGCTTCAGTAGGTGCATGCAAGGCAATAAGAGAAATATTGTTTTATGTACCGCGTACCCCTAAGTAGCAAATCCTCTCATTGACCAGGATGAATTTCAACACGGCTTCTTGTATGCGCGCACCAACAAGGAAACCAGTACTAAATTCATTTCGAGAAGAATGACCACTACTGCATAAAGAGTGACTATTCGAGTTTTGTTTTCCGATTATTGGCTGTCTAATTTCTTGCAGAGAAATGATATCCATCCTATGCCTCTCAGTCTCTGTTTCGAGGCTTATTAAAGCATCATGAGCGATCAGGCTGCACACGTTTCACGTTCCGATTCGGTAGTTTGGTTCTTTCTCACGTCCAGGTAAAACTTCTGTTGTTTTGTTAGTGTCTGGTATTCTTTTTTTGGTTATCGAATTTAACAAAGCTTTTTTTTCGGAGTGATGGTATTAACCTCAGTCCCAACCCAAATTTTCGTTAATGGTTCTGTTATGATGTTAAGGTTATAAGAAGTTTTAAGGCGCCAATTCGCGGTGATGTAGCGTAATAGACTAAGCAGTTTTTCTCTGCTTGTCTCCGATACACCAACCTAATTCTGTCTGCATTACCCCTGCAGCATGGCGTGGACGTCGAATTTCCTACCCTGCAAAATGTTCTTTAGAGTTAGAAAACTTAATAAACAAATTGTTAATGAAAAAAATAAGGAAAACCATAACGTAAAAACTATGTTTTCTCTAATTTTCATATTAAAACATTTTTTGTTTCATCTTTTGTTTCATCCGATGGATGACGTCACACAAAATTTTCGTTTAGCTGTCAAGAATACCTTATATTCGTTATACCATGGTATTTGACTGATTTGACGGAGATACCGTATTCCACGTTTATGTGCGCTCTGTATGTTCTTGATAGCAAAGGATTAATATAGAACAACCATCCATGTGTATGGAACTATTTCCATGTTCCCGTTTCGCATATCTATATGTTATTAACATTCCGCCATCTGCTGCCGATCTTCTTTTATATAAAGGATATTCATCATTTCCTGTAACTGAATTTCCTGTAAATGACTAAATCCTTGATGATATCACTTCGAGTATTAATGGTCTCTCATGAATTCTGAATATGGATTCAGTGTTCTGGAAAGCTCATGTTACATATTTTTCGTCACAACTTCCTACAAATCTTTATCAAATCTGGCATCAGATATTTGCCGTGTGCATTTGAAATGATTTAGTGTATGTGCGTTATGGTGTGCCCAATCATCTTTAAAATTGTGTGTGAGCTTCATCTATTTTTAATAATCAAATAGCTATTTATTATATGATGCGAGATTTCAATTTTATTAAATCTCGAGGAGAATGATTATATTTGGTCAAACGTTCGTTTTTCTGTCCACATCACTGTCCCTACAATCAATAGAAACTTTTGTCTGAGCAAGTCAGTTTTTATGATGTGTAGTTAGATTTCTTTGACAAGCAAATCGAAATCGTATAGATTGACAATTAAAACACACAGAGTTATTTCAAAAATCAATCTGATTTATTCACTATAATTTTATTCTATTTATAGTAAATTTACATATGTTATTTGTTAATTTCTATCCCTACCAAAATTGTTATTTCCAAAAACCAATAATAAAATATTGGAGGGACTGAAATCTCACAACTCTGAGATACCAAGACTTCGGTCTGGGTTAAGGATTTTGATATAGATTTCGGCAAAAAACTTTTATGAGGACATGGTTTTTAGTTTTGGGCAGCGAACATAACTCTTTGTTAAAGTACGAGTATTTTTTTATCTCTGTTTAGAAATTTATTACAAAACTAACACGAAACATCAATACGATGCCGGAAAATTATAACAGATCATAAATTAACATAATTTAGTGAAAAGATGATACACTCAGCAAACTACTCAAAAACCTCTCCATTTAGCGTTTCGAGAAAATATTACAAAATCATAGATTCATATTTCTTTCGAAATTCCAAAAATATTTCAAATTCAAAAATGTCCATGTCCAATTTCATTTTCAATTACATTTACGTCATAAAAACAGCTAATTTTTTTTTTACCCAAAAATTGGTTTAAAAAATAAATGAAATCATTTTTTGACATACTTGACATTATTTTTTTGACAAAATTATAATGCCATAATTCTCTGTAATAATAATAAAATTTCATGTCATACAAATTATTAATTTTATTTTTTTCCAAAAAATTGGGTAAAAAAGTAAATAAAAATCTTTCTTTTAACACACTTGACAACATTTTTTTGACAAATTATAATGCATTAATCTAGGTTTTGATCTTACATACCAATCCCTACACTGAAAAAAAAGAATGTTTAACAAATATTTGCGGCAAACTGTCTTATGTTTGGTAAAAAAGAAAACTGTTTCTAGCAAACATTTATTTGTAATTACAAACCATAATCTTTTGCTACAAACAGTGCATTCAAAATACTATCTGACGGAAAAAATAATATTTCTTGACTATTTGATACAAACAATTTACTGTTTATCCCAAATATTTCAGGTGTTTGTCTCTACTAAACTCAAAACTTAAAACAAATAATTTCTACTAAACATTGAAATCATTCGCTACAAACACTTGGATCGTTTCGTTTAAATAATATGTTAGAGAAGTGTTTATTGAAAACAACAAATATTTGTTGTAAAAAATTAGTTTAGAAATTTTAGTTTTGAAATTGCATTTGTTTCTTTGATCATTTTGTCATTTGTAGTTTAAAAGTGATTGAAGTTTGTTCTTAAAATTTAATATAATTTAATAAAATTTAAACTAGTTGATATATATTTCAAAAATTGATTTCATAAAAATTGAAAAAGCGTGTGTAAAAGTGTTGTTAAAAAATATTTAATAAATAAAAATTATTATTTACTTTACAAGCTGTTGATATTAAAATAAAAGTGTGGAAAACTAGGTGAGTTCAAAATTTTTATGGTGTTTGAATTTATTATTAATAAATTTTATTAATTAAATATAGGATAAACAACTGCATATTTTGCATCAAGTTAAAAGAATTGATGTAATAATTTGTATAGAATGTACCCGATATTTACTATAAAAGGATGAAGGAATATTTTGAAGTTATTTGAATGCAAGTAATTTTAATGGACTTAGTTACGCAAAATATAATATAAACCTGGAGTACTCGTAACTCATTGGTATTATGAAGATGAAATGTCAGTATTTTGATTGATTAAACACATAAATATTTAAATATGTTCATATGCTGTGAATTTTTGATCACATTTGATTCACACTTAAGCAAGTATTTAACAATATTTTTGATTTTCTATCTATTCCAATTGCAAAATTGGATAGTAAAAACAATTATATTTATATATTTAAGAAATAAAATAATTTTGATAATAAAATACTTTTATTAATTAATTTAGTTAATAATTTAACAAATAATAATAAAATAATTTTTATAAAATATTTTTTTTTAAATAATTTCAATATCATAATATAATAGAAATAATAAACTGAAACATAATAATCAAAATAAATAATAATAATAAAAAATAAAAATTATAATAAAAATATAAATATGTTCTAACAAATTGAGTTGTTTTTTCTTTTACACCCTGTTTACACCCTTTACACATGTTTCTAGTAAACACAAATTATTATTTGAAATAAATGTTAAAGTATTTGTCGCAAATACTTTTTATGTTATAATTGTTTGCCACAAAAGCTTTCTATCACTGAGGACAAACATATCTTGTGTATAGAAAACAACAATTTTTGTTCGTTCTAAGCACTTCTTGTTTGCTCCAAAATAAAAAACATTTGTAGCAAATAGTAATAATATTTTTCTTGAACAATAAAATTATTTGCAACAAATAATACTCACAAACACTTTTCTCGTTTCCTGCAAAAAGTGTTTGAGGCAAACATATCGTTTTTTGAGTGTACCATCAATATTTCTCCAAATTCATTGTTCCTACTCGTAATCACTTAAAATGAACGTTTTTTGAGCCAAAAATATTAAAATTTGCTGTTTTTGACACACATAATAATTTTTTTGACACACTTCCGGTACAGTTATCGAACACAGCGTCCTTTCGGACCTGACCCTTGAGTATAACTATTTTTAGGAAAAACATTTTTGAAATCCCTCCAGTGGTTTTCCCCTGCAGCGTAGGTAATGACGGCGGGCCGGACGGACAGCGGCTTTTAATACATAGTTAGTTGAAGTTGTTTCTAATTCTAATCTCTAATCCGAGTAACAAAGTAAGTATTTCAAACATGTAGAACACCTAATTATTTGGAAATGTTTTGTTTTACACTCGTTTCTACTTGACACAGGATATCACTTCTTTTGGAGTGAACAGATAGTTTTGACTATTAAACTTTAAACTGCACCTTTTTCACGAACGAAAATTTACATTTTTGATGTTTTTTGTAGCTGATATCACGAGTTTTTGTAGTGTATAATAAATTTTATGAGCTTTGATCAAATGAAATAAATAATAAAATTAATAATAGGTAAGTATTTCATTTTGATATAAGCAATTTGAATTTTTGTCATCGATTTATTTGTATGCCAACTTTAACGATTGATTGAACTATTCTATTACCAATTTTTTCTGCGCTCATAAAAACAACATACTCAATAATCCGAAAGATATATAATTTGGGCCAAAGATTTATCTAGTGGTGTGGGTTGGTTGGGTGAACCTCGCATATTGGCACCAAAAATGGAGTATACTAGGAGTATAGGAGTCTAGGAGTATACTAGAATTGCTTAAGCATATGATGTAAAACCAAAATATAAGTCTTCTCATGTTTGCTATTTGGTCCAGAATCTACAATAATTTGTTTATCGCCTTCAGATGAACTTTCGATATTAAATATGGCTTAGAACTATAAAAAAAATGTAAGTAACATATTTAGTTCAAGTATCATTGCTTTAATATTAATTTCAAATTTCTTTAATATTAAGATTAATTTCAATGTGATTTTTCAGTATACAAATACTGAATTTATATTGTCTCACTTTTGTTTTATTTAACTAGAAACTAATTTAAATAAAACTATTTTTGAATTAAAAATAATTTTCAGGATATGTAATTTCATATTTCAAAATAAGATTCAACAAACGTTTAACCACTTGTTACGGTGAAAAGTTTTGTTTATTTGTATCTGCAAATCGATTAAAACTATGCAATTTGCTGTCCTACTTGAAAAAAATTTGACAGCTATAAAAGTTGATCATTAGAAAAAGTATTTGCATACCCGGGAACATTTTTAGGGACAAAAGCGTTAAATAACACACGCTGTGTTGTTGTAGGGGTCTAGTGATCGGCACTTTACGGTGCAGTTTTTAATTTCATTTTAGTTAGATCGATAAATACATAATTTTAAGAAAATAGCTATATAATAATGTTTTTATGACAACTTCCTTATTAATGTTTCTTAGTGAAGACCAGAATCATCATAGTAAACTTTCATTAAATGATATTTTTGAAGAATATAAAACAAACACACCAACCATAATTTCTATAATTTAAAATTTCTAGAAAAAGTGATTGCATACTCTGAATTATTGTTTGGGACAAAGGCTCTAAATAATACACTCTAATATTTTGTTGTAGGGTCTAACCATAGGCACATTACGGTATAGATTTTTAAATGAATTTAATTTAAATTGAATCCCGAAAATTTTTGAAAATATTCAGTCATTCGCAGTAAAACAAATTATAATAATGTTTTTATGACAACCTACACACCTAAACCTTAACACATTTCTTTAAAAAAAAAATTGTCCTGTTAAAACCTTTTACGCAGAATCAGAGTAAAATTTTAGAAAAAAATATTGCAATCCAGGAAAAAAAATTATTTGGAACAAATTCACTAGATAATATACCCCGCTCTTATTTAAAACACATATTTGACCCTACAAATGTCCAAAAATAAATGTCCATACGCATTAAAAGAACAAATTATAATATGTAATGTTTTTATGTCACACTACAAACCAAATACATTCCATTTTAAAATTGGTCTTAACTCTTAGCTAATATGCTTTAGCTTTATGCAAAATCAGAGTAAAATTAAATGATAATAAAGTTTTTACTTTTTATGACAGCTTCCTTTCTAATTTTTTTCTTAACAAATTGTACTAAAATTGACATTTGTTGATTTTTTTTTAATTGTAAAAAGCGTTCAATAGATGGATCCAAAGACAGCATGAAACTTATTCGTCTTAAAAATTATTTTAACATTAGTTTCTCTCAAAACTTTTTTCAAAATGTTATATTTTAACAAATTTTGTTTACAGTCATGTGTATTAAATTCATTTCATATTAATATTTAAAGGTGAGTTTATGTTAAACGAGTCGCCATAAGCTTATATTATATGGACAACATTAGATCAAAACCTTTTTTTGAGGTTATGTCTACTAGGTTCAGCGTAAATAAGCAAAAGTGGTAATCGCTATTTTTTCTCACGAACAGCGATCTACCACATCGCTTTGATTCTTAAGCAAACTAGTTTATTTCTATTTACAAAAGATTAAATTATAATGTTTTTATTTTTAAAAAAAGTGTATTAGCTATTTACATTATAAACTTACCATAGATGGCTTCAAAAAAAAAATCAGTTAATGGAAATCGCTTTGTTCTTAATAAACATTCTTATGAAATTTCATTTTTCAATAATCGTCTTCGAAATTTTATATGTTTTAATTAATTTTGTATACGGTTTATTGTACAAAATCTATTTAAATTAAAATTTAAAGGTGAGTTTATGTTGCAAAACTCGTCATAAGTTCATATATGGTAAACAACATTAGATCAAATCATTTTATCATTTTGTTGAGGTTATGTCTACTAGGTTCAGCGTAAATAAGCAAAAGTGGTAATCGCTATTTTTTTTTCACCAACAGCGATCTACCGCATCGCTTTGATTTGAAATGTGATCTTTCGTATGATCTTTTAATTTAATGTCGCCTGACCAGAGTTATTAGATATGTGATCTGTCATATTGAACTATTTAAATGATTATTATCTGTTGGTTTGATAGTGTTTGGTAGTTTGTGGTAGTCATATATAAAATGAACTACAGCGTTAGTTGTAAATAACCGTTATATTAAGTTGGCTCTCGCTAATGAGCTGGTACTGCAGAGAAAAGCTTGGTTTGATTTAAACAGATGAATATCAAACGTTCTGTTTCCAATGTTTTTGCATACATACATATCTAGCATGTATTGGTGAAACAATTTACTCCCTTTCCAAATGTGGAAAACTTCATTATCGAAAATCATTAATCACTCTTTTATTGAAAAAATATATCTCGGTTGACATTTATTGCCGACTATAATAATTTTCACTTCACATATTTCTCAGCTTCAAATTTTGTATATGTATTTTCGATTTTCTAATTACATGTATGTATGTACTTACTATTTTACTATTGTTTTCATTTTTTTTATAAAGGATGCAAAAACTAGAAAAATAATTAAAAGAGGATTAACCGACTCAAAAATATTTTTAGCAAAATACTAATTTTGTCGCCTAAATTAAATTCTTTTACATTTTTATTGTTTCAAAGTGACAATTGATGGTATTGGTTGATTTTCTGTTGTTTCTATTTAAACAGATGTTTGGAAAAATTGTCAATGATCTTCATTGGGTTTTGTTTTTGAGGTAGATTTCATATGAAAATTTACTTTTTGTAATTAATATGCATCATCACGGGAATTCCAAAAACTTTCTTGTCGTTTTATGAGCGAGGTCAACGTAACTGCATTATCTGACCATTATTTTGTTATTTTCGCCGTTTCACTCGTCAATCGGTTTGTACAAACAGTCAAACTGTGGAGATCACTCACCGTTGTAGTAACAAAATGCAAAGATACTTCTTTGTTCGTACATCGTATACATCGTACAAATGGAATGATTTGCCCGAATAGATAGTTTCGAGGACATTCAATCCACACAAAAATAAAAAAGCGTTCATTAAAACCTCAGAACGCATATTGTTGTGCGACCTAGGCCTAAAGGTATCAATGTATGTCAGTATGTGTTGTTCTGACACATATTGTTATTCCTATATAACACAACACTTTATATTAAAATCGGATAGTTCATAGAGTTCACCTGTGGTTTTAGTCGGTAAGAAGGATATGGAACTATTAATTTCTGCATCGACTACAGAAAATTGAATGCAGTAACAAACAATTAATTACCCATTAGCTCGAATTGATGATACTCTGGAAACATTTGTAGGTGCAGAATTTTTCTCAACAGTAGATCTGCAAAGTGGTTAGTCACACATGCACACATGAGCTTTGCAGTTATCTAGGATTGTGCATTTAGTACCAATGTTTTGTATCAGCATTTGCGAATATTGCAAAGAGTCTCCATAAGCTAACAAGGACGAATAAAACATTTGAATGAACAAAAAAGTAAGAGGATACGTTAGTGGAACTTCAAAAAAGATTGAGTTCTGCACCAGTTCTGACTTATCAAATTTGGAATTCAAATTTGACACTAAGCTAGCAATGATGGTATAGCAGGAGTGTTATCTCTAGAAATTGAAACACTAAGGGGTAGAAAATGTATAGAATAAACTTCGTCGTTTGAATTGGCGTTGTAGCATTGGATAGTGCAGTTTACCATATGATCAAACTGTACATTAAGATCGGTCTGATTACAGAGATGTAAAGTCATTGGAAAAGGTGCAGTGCAAGACCCCCTTTCCCCAATGATTTCTTTACATGAGTATATAATGCTACCATAGCTTTTTTGCTCTTTCTCTGATATTTGTTTTCCAAATGAGTTTCATATCCATCACGGTACCTAAAAGTATTTTCCTTGGTCTGCAAGTATAAGACCACTCCCTTTCATAGCGATATCAGGGATCCTCTGTTTCATAGTAAAGTCATTCACATCGTTTGGGCGAGGTAATATCCTAACCCACAATTTTAGTCCATGTCAATGTTATTGGCATTGGCCTCTAAAGTAGCACAGTTAATTTGGCTGGAACCGGAACTGGATTCAATGCCAAAACTCCCATGTTATTTGCTAAACAAACCTAAATGGTAAGGCGGCGGGGTTAACTGCAAGGCAAAGATATAAACTCGAAGAACACAGATTTTATTCATTTTAAACCTTTTTAGTCTATAAATTATGAAAATTCTAAAATTTTTATAAGAAGAACCTTTTAATATAAGAAACTCTTGTACCCACCTACTTTTCTCTTGCCCTGGCCTAAAAAAGACTCGACTCGAAAAGACTCGATTTTTAAGTTAGCGCACTTGAGAAGCTCTAGATTGTTTTTGAAAGCGTAGTTCTTCATCATCAAAAGTCCTTTAGTTTGTCATTCTCAAGACGGTCATAAGAAAAACCACTTAATATAAAAAACTCTCGAACCCACCTACTTTTCTCTTGCCCTGGCCTAAAAAAGACTCGAATTTTTAAATTAACGCACTTGAGAATTTCTAGCTAGATTGTTTTTGAAAACGTAGTCCTTCATCATCAAAAGTCCTTTAGTTTGTCATTCTCAACACGGTCATTCTAAGCTTACCAACTCAAGAAAACTTTTTGAGCTAATTTTGCAGTTGCTAATCCTCTTGTGTCATTTAGAAATCATCTGAACATGAAAATTAAAATATGGTTCGTCATCGCCGCTGTGGCTAAGTGTGTAAGACACACAGGCTTTGAACAGGTGTCTCTGTTGAGTGTGAGATCAAATCCCGGCATGAAACACATATTTTTCTAAAGGAGTTTTTCCAAGAGAAAAATGAAAAATTATTTCGAATTGCAAAATTCAAGTGATTTCCGATATGTACTTATGCTTAATTGTCACAAAAAACCCCTCCAAATAAAATCTTTGGAGTTTTTATACATTAGCAATCCAGTGATCTAACTGAAATGATTTTCAGATAATTGTAGAAGGCTTATGAATTTACTAAAAAACCATCAAATTTATTCTCCATTCAAAAACTAAAACTAAACAATTTATAAACAAAAATAAGTTCACTCATTCTCAAAACAGAATTAAAATCATAATAACAATAAAAAAATATTATTGACCTACCTTTCATCAATCATTAATTAACCATAATATCTGAATAGAAATAAATTCCTTTTTTTCTTATTTTAAAACACCAAAAACAATACCCGAATTCATACCTTTTATTTTATTTTACCAACCATTTGATTAAACCAAATTTTTATATAAAAATAATTTTGTTTGCACATTTACAAATCTTCAAAACGAACTACATTCTCAATTTCAATAAAAAAAACAACAACAAAAATCGAAATAGTTGCCGGGCGATGTTTAATATTTTCGATCGATCAAAAAAATCAACAGCCATTAGTTGCAACTGGCAATATTGCCGAGCTATACAAATATATTGCCGGGCAATACGAAAAAATTGCCGGGAATGTTTTTGAATTTGGGCAATATTGCTCGGCCATACATTGCCGTAAAAAGTTGCTCGTTTACAAGCACCTTTACATTAGTATTAAAACTTTCGAGCATGGATGGATAAACTCAGTAATATATTGACCTCCAAAGCCGACGTTCTTATATAACCTTGGTTCAAATTTCAGATCAAGCAATTAAAACTATGAGTTTACCTTTCGTTACAAATTTTATTCATTCCAGACTTGCAACTTTTCCACTAAACATAATTAAACCCGCTTAGGGTGAATCAAGCACTGGACTAACTTTTAACGGGATGTAGCTTTAGTAAAAGGTTCAGTTTGCATTTTTGATCAAAGAGCGTTAGCAAAGATAAATTAAAAAAAGAGACCAATAAAATTAAAAATGAGTCCCAAAAACAAAATTGCGTGCACTGAGCTCACGGCTCACGGAAAAAAAATTGAATTTATTTTTACATTTTCTTTTTACGCTATTTTTAAGAAACAAAAAAGTCTTAGATAACAGAAATTTAATTTAATAGAAAAATAAGAATTAAAATACAAAATTGGAAAATAGACAAGATGTATGCATATTTGGGGAGCAACCAAAGAATACCAAACAAACTCAAACCGCATCGTTCTGTACTCAATGTAATATACTCATGATCTGGCAATAGTCATGCCGACAGATAACCTGTCGATGGTAATATAGAGTTGAGGCGTCAACGAAAGAGGACTGGTTTAAAGCAAGTATGCTATTGAAAGGTTAAACCAAAACTGGTCTGAACCAGCCAGCTGCAGTCTAATTGAAAATTTAATTTAATTTATTTGTTTTTCTTTTGTTTTCTTGGGCTTCAATTTCCACTTGGTCAATATTGCACGGATTTTCATGTATTCGTCATAAATGCAGGCATCGAGGCAAGTATTCTATATTGACTTCTTAACACTTTGCATTAGATTTTTGTAAATGCTTCCTAATCTTAATACAAAATAAAAGTCTTGAACCTTATTTCTGTTTATTTGTTTTTGTTTACATAAATGTCAATAACCTGTACAATCTTCTGAATAACTTTTTCCAAAATTTATATTCTCTTAATAAGAAGGCTTAAAGAACAAGTATTGATTTCATCTTCATGCGTAAACACAAATAAAAACAAAATCAAAAAAATTATAAAGAATTTAACACAAATATTTACTTTAATGTCGCTTAAAACGTCGTCATTTTAAATTATTTTATAATCTAATTTATACAAATCATAAAGCGGATTTAACAAATTTGACAAAAATGTTTATGGATTTTCATATTTCCACCAACGAAAATGTAGTAATTCACTTAAGTGATTTTTTTTACAAAAGATTTTTGGACCCAAATATTTTACTATTTCCTTTCCTCGAATGTTATACATAATTTGATTGAAAAGGAAATGTTTGTTGGTGTAGGTTAGTAAGGACTATTAGAATTAAATTTTCGTGGTTTTATTGAGCTTAGTGATAAAGAAAAATTTATGTTGTGAAATTATAAATGAGTAGGGTACTTAAAACAACCTGGGTGGTTATTTTGTAGCGTTATCTCCCTAGGTGAGATAAATAGTGAGATAAAAAAATTATGTTTAAATGAATTCTTTTATCAAATATAATCGATCAAAGACAAATATTTTATCTCACTTTTTATCTCACCCAGTGAGATAACGCTACAAAATAACCACCCTGGTGTTATTACTCACTAGTGGTCGAACTAGTGGTCAACTAGTGGTCGGATTCGTGGTGAGGAAGGTGAACGGAATATGTGTACCGATAGAGAGACCGATTTGTAGGGGAAAACGTTACAATATACGAGAGTTTATGGAGCGATTCTATAAGGAATTTTTATGGCTGTACCATCCGCGTGGAAAACAGTTTTTATTATATAATCAGTATTCAACTAATAATTCTCTTGGGAATTATGATTTTAACTTTTGCAAAATATCTTTTTGAATTTTAATAACACGAATGTAGTTTGACGTTCTTGATCCAGTTCCCTATGTTTACTGTGTACATTAGGCTGTTTTTTTTTTTTCGTTTCGGGCCCATTGGCTTATGTTGTAGCATTGGACCTAAAAAAATTTTTCTTACAAAATTTCGGCTTCCTAGAACAAACCTGTGAACGGCGCAACCCATAGGCTTCTTTCTCATTTATTTAACAAAAACGAGAAAACAGACGAAAACTTTGAAAATATTTATATCACGGATTTAGTACTCAGGACCTGAGTACTATTTTTGGATTTTTGTAGGAAATTTAATTCTCTATGTCCTATGAAATGCTGCTATCAGAAATTTAAAAAAAAAATTTTTGTACCAGCTATTCATGTTTGAGTAAAAACGTCGTTTTCCCATGTTAATAGAATGTGAAAAAAACTCGGGTTGCACCGTTGCAAAGACCAAACCTGTGGTCTAGGAAGCTGAAATTTTGGGCGAAATTTTTTTAGCTCCAATGCTAAAACATTAGCCAATAGGAACGAAAAAAAAAAATAAAAAAAAACACCCTAGTGTACATGTATCTTTTGGTTTGAAAGTTTTGTTGTGGTATTTTCTGTACAGCTGTTCAGCAGATAATCAGCTTGAGAGCCTCTAGTGACAATTACTATTAGTTGTTGTTCAATGGAACGAATTACTGACTAAAACAGTTGCAATAACAAAATACTTCGTTTAAGTGACCACTAAATTAGTATAGAAGCTTCAGCTTATTATATAACTTCGATTAATGGTATGGGGTTCTGTTTTGAAAATAAGTATGAGAAGTTTTTATGAATTAATTCAATTAATTAGCTGTGATATAACATCACTCCGACAGAAAACTATCCCACAAACCCCAATATTCATAGCCCGCTTAATTGACGTCATATGTCAACAACAATTAACATTGCCATATGCAAAAAAGTGGATTAAATTAGTTCTAACAAAACATGGTGCAATTTGATGGAAATCAAGACGTCGATAAAATAAGAAATTTGAGCCCGATCTTTTCCGATTTTCTTGAAACTTTGGTGAGCGTTAGAACTTAGAATAATAAAAAAATTAATAAGTGATTTTTATATTGTTTGTTTTTTCACTTGTTTTGACACAGGGTGACTCAAAATTTGTTAAGAAATTTAGTGGCAAGCAAAGTTTAAAGTTAAATTGTAATCGAACTAGTAATTCGATTTGAATGAATTTTTTTGTTTGAAAGGTACTTAATGAGGCTTTATAAAATATTACATCGATAAAAAATAGTTATATGTTTGGATGATTTTGGAACGAAGTTCCTTATCGCGCGTTGCGAAAGGAGGCTAGACGGAAAAAATTAAGACCAAAAAAAAGTTGTAACGACACTTTTTGCTGAATATAAAAGAGAATATAAAAAAATTAATATAAAAAAATTAAACGATTAAAAAAAAAAGTCAGACAAGTGCGAATAAAATTCGCTCGTCAAGGGTTCCGTGAATGTAAAGAAAACAATATCAAAATAATTTACATAAAGTTGTGTTGTAAAGGGTTTATATTGCCAGACCATAGACACATAAAAACTAAATGGTTCATCGTAAATATCAATAGGTAATGTCAATCTCATCTAAATTGATCGAAATGATATAAAAAATATTACTTTAGGTTAAATGATATCCATAGCTATTTATGGTAGCCAAGGAACGACTCAATTCTGTTAAACAACGACGAAATTTAGGGGTAGAGTGGTGTTAACGCTAAAAATAGGACTTTTTTGACAATAATTCAAAAACTGTGCATCGCAAGATTCTAAAATAATTGTAATGTTTCTTAATTTTGGTGTTCTTTCAAATGACACTCATGCGAGCCAAAAAACCTTTTTTTCACGATTCCCCACTCCTATTCCCTAAACACGTGGAATTAAAACTACTTGAGGCTTCGCTATATTTTTCGTTAAGGGTTTATCAAATTTCCTATCTCTATGAATTTTTTCAAATTTTTCTGTCAATCATCGAAGAAACGTATAGGGGGGGGGGGGACCAACTTTTTGTTGCACTTTTTTGAGAATACATCAAAAACGGTGCATCGCAAAATTCTAAAAAAACTGTATTGTTTTTTAATTTTGGTGCTCTATCAAATGACATCCCACTCATGCGGGTCAAAAAACAATTTTTCACCCTTCCCCACTCCCATCCCCTAAACACATAGAAATAAAATCACTTGAAGCTTCGCTATATTTTTCGTGTTCCATAGAATTATAGGCTCATCGCTTTACTAAAATTTTCAGTTCTTTCTATAGCAATAATTTTTTTGTGTTAGATTACATAAGTTCGACATTTAGGTCGGTGCTTGAAAAACAACGTTTAATTTTAACAATATTTAAAATTAACAAAAGATCAATGTTTGACTTAAACAATAGCATATTAAACAAATATTAACCCTAAAATAATTGCAGGTTATCGAACTTACCATTCAATTAAAACTCATCATTTTCTAAAGTTATACAAGAAATTTAATAAACCAGTAATTATGAATGGATTACAAACGTGGATCTTAACACAAACTAACAAATCACATCAATCTGATTTGAACCTTGAGAATTTACGCCACCTTTTGGGCCCACTTATGGCATACAATACAATACAATATACAATAGATAGTAAAGGACCGTGATAATTTTGAAATAAAGTCTTCTTTCTTTTGGATAACTGGTTATATTCACTCTAAAAGAGTTGCAAAATTAAGAATTGCTCTAAGAATCAGTATAAAGGATGACATGACTAAAAATGTACACGCCAGTCCCACTCGATATTGCTATTCGGGTTAAAAAAGCTTTATTTCACCTTACCATTCCTACCCTTTCAAAACGATTAATAAATATTTGATACACGGGGGGACGGTCTGAATTTTGAACATTTTTTATCATAACTCAAAAACTGTGCACCGCAAAATTCTAAAAAAAATTGCAATGATTTTTAAATTAGGTGCTCTTTCAAATGACACTCCATTCGCTTGGGTCAAAAAAAGTTTTTTTTTACCCTCTCTACTCCGGTGCCCTAAACACACAGAAATATAATTATTTGAGACTTCGGTATAATTTTCATACAAAATTTACCAAATTTCCTAGCTCTGTAAATTTTTTCAAATTTTTCTGTCGATCAGTGTCGAAACGTAGGGGGGGGAACGGTTTGAATTTTGCACTTTTTTGTCCATAACTCAAAAACTGTGCACCGCAAAATTCTAAAAAAAACTGCAACAAATTTTAAATTAGGTGCTCTTTCAAATGACACCCCACTCGCTTGGGTCAAAAAAGTTTTTTTTTTACCCTCTTTACCCCGGTCCCCTAAACACTCAGAAATATAATTATTTGAGACTTCGGTATAATTTTCATACAAAATTTACCAAATTGCCTAGCTCTGTGAATTTTTTCAAATTTTTCTGTCGGTTAGTGTCGAAACGTAGGGGGGGGGAACGGTTTGAATTTTGCACTTTTTTGTCCATAACTCAAAAACTGTGCACCGCAAAATTCTAAAAAAAACTGCAACAAATTCTAAATTAGGTGCTCTTTCAAATGACACCCCACTCGCTAGGGTCAAAAAAGTTTTTTTTTTACCCTCTTTACCCCGGTCCCCTAAACACACAGAAATATAATTATTTGAGACTTCGCTATAATTTTCATACAAAATTTACCAAATTTCCTAACTCTGTGAATTTTTCCAAATTTTTATGTCAATCAGTGTCGAAACGTAGGGGGGGGGGAACGGTTTGAATTTTGCACTTTTTTGTCCATAACTCAAAAACTGTGCACCGCAAAATTCTAGCAAAAACTGCAACGAATTCTAAATTAGGTGCTCTTTCAAATGACACCCCACTCGCTTGGGTCAAAAAAGTTTTTTTTTTACCCTCTTTACCCCGGTCCCCTAAACACTCAGAAATATAATTATTTGAGACTTCGGTATAATTTTCATACAAAATTTACCAAATTGCATAGCTCTGTGAATTTTTTCAAATTTTTATGTCAATCAGTGTCGAAACGAAGGGGGGGGGAACGGTTTGAATTTTGCACTTTTTTGTCCATAACTCAAAAACTGTGCACCGCAAAATTCTAAAAAAAACTGCAACGAATTCTAAATTAGGTGCTCTTTCAAATGACACCCCACTCGCTTGGGTCAAAAAAGTTTTTTTTTTACCCTCTTTACCCCGGTCCCCTAAACACTCAGAAATATAATTATTTGAGACTTCGGTATAATTTTTATACAAAATTTACCAAATTGCATAGCTCTGTGAATTTTTTCAAATTTTTCTGTCGATCAGTGTCGAAACATAGGGGGGGGGGGACGGTTTGAATTTTGCACTTTTTTGTCCATAACTCAAAAACTGTGCACCGCAAAATTCTAAAAAAAACTGCAACAAATTCTAAATTAGGTGCTCTTTCAAATGACACCCCACTCGCTAGGGTCAAAAAAGTTTTTTTTTTACCCTCTTTACCCCGGTCCCCTAAACACACAGAAATATAATTATTTGAGACTTCGCTATAATTTTCATACAAAATTTACTAAATTTCCTAACTCTGTGAATTTTTCCAAATTTTTATGTCAATCAGTGTCGAAACGAAGGGGGGGGGAACGGTTTGGATTTTGCACTTTTTTGTCCATAACTCAAAAACTGTGCACCGCAAAATTCTAAAAAAAACTGCAACGAATTCTAAATAAGGTGCTCTTTCAAATGACACCCCACTCGCTAGGGTCAAAAAAGTTTTTTTTTTACCCTCTTTACACCGGTTCCCTAAACACACAGAAATATAATTATTTGAGACTTCGGTGTAATTTTCATACAAAATTTACCAAATTTCTTAACTCTGTGAATTTTTCCAAGTTTTTCTGTCAATCAGTGTCGAAACGAAGGGGGGGGAACGGTATGTTTTTGACAATAACTCAAAAACTGTGCATTGCAAAATTCTAAAAAAAATTGCAATGATTTCTAAATTAGGTGCTCTTTCAAATGACACCCCACTTGACCACATTTTAAATAGTGTTTTTACTCCTCATCATTTCCACCCCCTTAATAAATCTAATTATGAGAATATGACACTTTTATATATTTTTTATTAAAACTGTACTAATTTTTCTATCATTCCAAATACATTTGAAAATTTTCGATCAGTTAGGTTCGGAGCTAGTCGAGTTAAGAAAACACGAAAAAAACGTCATTATTCAGAATTATACAAAAAATGGTGAGGTGTAAAATTCCAAGATAAATTTTTAAGGAATACTGAAATGAAGCCCTTTCATATGATACCCTACTTGAATCTATAAAAAAATCTATTTTCTCAAAGGTCTCACATCGAACCCCTGTAAACCAAACGAAAACCACTTTAGTTTTATTTGTATTCGTCATTTTATGTGGACAGATTAGTTTTATACGCACCTCAAATTTCAAGTCCATAGCATTTATAGTTTACGAGATAATCGATATAATGTGAAAAACTCGTTTTACTCTCACCAATAGTGTTCCGTATAAAAAACGGAACCCTAAAAACACGATACAACAAACGAAACGAAATAAGAAATAAAATATAAATTTTGCTATTTTCTTTGAATTTAGTTTATGCTTTGCTTGAGGAGTGGATAGACGTATTATTTTTCTTTGTTTTTTGTAAATTTTATACCAAGTCGTAAACAAAGATGTGTACAACTTGGAATGCCAATTTATATACAACTTTGTATACAACCTTGTATACAACTTTGTACACAACTTTGTATACAACTTTGTATACAGCTTTGTATACAACTTTGTATACAGCTTTGTATACAACTTTGTATACAACTTTGTGTACAACTTTGTATACAACTTTGTATACAATTATGCATACAATACAAAGTTGTAAACGTATGCGTACGTATGCGTACAATACAACTTTGTAAACAACTTTGTATACAACTTTTAATACAACTTTGTATACAACTTTGAATACAATTTTGTACATAAATTTGTATACAAGTTTGCATACAACATTGTACCCAATGTTCCCATTGTTAATTGTTTACAAAGTTGTATAATTTTCACTAATCTTCACAAAATTGTATAATCTTCACTAATTAATCGAAAGGAGCTTCGTTCCATCCGGGTGTCCCTTGACACCTCTCTTTACTTTTTTTAAAAAATTTTATTTTTCAACCACGCCGATTAGAAAAAGTGCTTTTTTTCTTTTCTTTTTTTTATATTTCAAAGATTTAAGACGAACTCCTTGCAGATAACTCTGCAATTAAGCATTTTCGTTATCTCCTTGGAGGTATAATCTTCATTCTTTTCACCGATCATCTACGCTTTATCGCAGAACCCTGCCAAAGTACGCTTTATCGCAGAACCCTCCCTCGCCAAATCCGTCACTTAGATTTTATCAGTCATTTCACGACTGATATTCGAATCATTTCTTGGATTGATAATGTAGAGCAACTCGTACTCCCGCTGGCTTCCTTCGTGCTCTTGTACATTAATACTCTTATTTTTTTCATTACGTCGTCGCATCTTCGATGGCACTAAGGGGGGAGTGTTTGTGGCAAAAATAGTTTTAATAATTTTTGTTATGATAAAAATTCTAAATAAAACTTCTGACAGTTATAAAAAAGTTAACACATGTAATTCTTTCTTGTTCAGTCAACCGCAGTCTCACCCAAGCCTCACCGTTTATACTTTTTCAAAGTACGGAACCCTAAAAAATCTACATAAGTGGAGAACATTTATAATACACCCTTAAAAAAAACAACGCTATCCACAAATCCAACATTATCAAATTATTAATTTATTTTCATTTGTGTACCAAATAAATAAATTTATTTCGATTGGTAATTTGAAAATAAGAAGTCTACATAAGTAGCCAGCGGCAGCAGATCCCAAAAATATCGATTACGTTAAATACGATCAAATCAGGTAACTACGATGATTTTCAACAAGCGAGAGTAATAAATCAAAAAACCATTGTAATAGAAACTAAAAAGGAAGAAAAAACCCTCCAGCATAAAGAGACGGAAACTCATGAAAGAACCAAAAGTTAAAGAAAATAGGTAAATTAAACAAAAAACATAAATAATTAAACTAGATTCAAAATATTATGATTATTTATTTACATTAAAAATATATTTACAAACTTTTACTCGGGAATTAACCATCCGGCTTTAGTTAAGAACATTTTAACATGTTGTCCAATTACATCCGTATCGTCAATAATACAGCTACCCGTTAATAAATCCAACTTAAGTGTCATGTAGTTACATGGTGACAACTGTAAATTACAACATAATCTAATTTCATTCATTGTAAGAAGATATCCACCAGGTTGTATTTTAAGATCATTACACACATGATCGGACTTGTCAAACAAACTTTCAGTTGAAACTGAACCATTACAAAAAACTTCATCTGCATATTTTGGAACGTTGTTAATGTTTGTAGGTATATCACAGCATAAATTTGATTTTTCGCTAACATCTGAATGATAATTTATTTCATTTTCCGTTTCAGATGCTTCAAAAAAATTGACATCACTAAAACACGTTAATCCATTTGATCTATATCGGTGCAATTCTTCCAGTCGTTTTTGTAGCTCCTTCTGTTTTTTCAACGATGTAAATAGATGGTCTAACTGATTAGCAGTTAAAAATTTTGTGAAAGCTGTGAAATTTTCTAATCCATTCTTTTTTCCGCTTCTTCCAAAATATTTGGCTACCAATTGATAGTCTCGAACTTTTTCTTTTACGTTTTCGCGTTCTTTTAATTTTCTGTTGTATATATTTAAATGAGCTAATTTCAATGCTTCATCCACTTTAGAATCACTAATATTTCCAGAAAGGGAAGAAATTATATCTTCAGCAGTTGAATTGTATTCCATTTCAAACTCATCACGATGTGCCATATATGCAAGTTCTATGGATTCCTCAGGTGTTATATCTAACTTTATTTGTTGTTTAAGATCTGAATTCTTTAATTCACGAGTGGATCTCGTATGATCCTTTACTCTCGCTATATATGAAGTTGAAGACTGTCGGGTTGTATAATGACCTATAACTCCATGTATGAATTTGTTCGTATATTCTTCTTTTATTTGTTTCTCATTTTTTGTTTTTATCAATTCACTTATAGCGGCCCAACTCCCATATCCATATTTCTCAACACCATTTAATAAATTTATTAAATCTTCGGCTGACCAACCATTTTTTCCGAATGGATATATGCCTTCGTTTTTTATAAATTTATATGCATGATTTGTTTTATGAGTTCCAATTTCAGCACCATCAGCAAAACATTGTAAACATAATTTGAAATCTAAACATTCTACACAACTTAAACGAATATCTGGCAAATCTTCTTGACAATATGTGCAGCAAGGGTATCTTCTTGGTAAACCATTCATATCTGATAATATATTTTAACTTTGAATCACTAAACTTAATTTTATTTAACACACAAAATGTGAATATTTATTCTTTAAAATTTAGATGCTCGATGTTTACTCAGAGGATTTTTACAGATTACTTAAATCTTAAGATCGGTGGTTATGCTTTTAATATTCAAATATCTATTTATTCGAGTGGGTAGTGTTCAATATTACATAACCTCAAACAACTACCTCTTATAATTAAGGATTGTGGTCAGTTTTCCCAAACTTTCCTTTTGAAAAAAAGGGATGGTCTTAATTTCAATTCTTTCTCCTCCAGGTAATAAAATATGGTAAGAAGTAATTAACGATCATTAACTTAAAGGCGTTAATATTTTCAAATCAAAATATTTAACCGGCTGGTGATATTTAATTATTTACTAAAACAAAACACAGGTGCAGTATTTACTTTCTTACAACTAATTTGGGAGTAATTATGCAATTTTTTTCTAATATTATTAAAGTAATTTAATTACTGTTGCTAGAGTAAATTATTTTAGTTATTTTAATTAGAATTTTTAAATGCCTCCCTTTGCTTCATCGGGTGGGATGGAGAAATGAATAAGATTGCAACATACATCGCAGGTGGAAAATCTAAAGTAAATGGATAGGACACACAGTGAGAAAACCAGGTAAAGATGTAACAAGCATATCTCTAGAGTGAAATATAAAAAAAAATATGGCAAGACTGTATCACTAAAGCTAGAAACACAACACGGGCGAAATCGTCCGACGACGACGTTAGTAACATTAGAATACACAGGATACATACATTTCAAACACAACTACAGCGATAACCGAAAAAGTTTTTTTCGTCGGAAAAAATTTAGATTCTATTTCTAGTTTATCGTCGGCGATGATTATTGCCAGATATCAAGTCTATTTTTATTTGGCTGCAAGGGTATTTTTTAATGTTATTGTGACAGTGCCGCCAACTGAAAAATATGATTTTCTGATGTTTTTCGCGTTTTTGAGGTTGGAATCGTTTTGTTTTGAGTTGTCAACTGAATTTTCAGTTTATGTTCAAAGTTCGGTTTTATTCATTTATATATTTTCATAATTTGTATTTTGTATTTTATTTTGAAAATTAGTTATTAGTAGAAAAATTATTATTATTTATTTATTAGTAAAAATTAGTTATTTTTAAAATTGAAATTTGTGAAATTCATTTTGACAGAGAACAAATTATTTTAGTTTACGCAATTTTATTTTTGACAGCTTTTCACGCTGATGCCTTTGTTGTGGTTACAACAGCGAAATTGTAGACGTTTTTTTTATCGTCCGACGTTATCGTGCGTGTTGTGTTTCTACCTTAACGTGGAAAGAGCCGGTGGTTGCGGTAATTTAAGTACACTTGCAAATGCAATTTTTACAAGGGTACTTAAATTACCTAGTTAATTATTATAGCCATTTGGACCATGTTCAGCGCAGAACTTTGAAGCATTTGTCGATTGGGATGAAAAACGGATATTAGGTGATTGTAAAATCGACTGAATTAATGATTTTCCATGTTATACCGTTTTGAAAGGCTGTTAGAAAGGCAATTATCCAAGAACAATATAAAAGTTTACAAACGCAAAAACAGACATGAGCAAACTTTTATGATTAAATTATATTATTGTATGATATCGAAAAAAATCCTATCCTCCTAGATACCTGTTGATACCTCAAAAGCAAATAGCCTTATCATTGTACAGGACTCTGACATAGTGGAATGTTATTTCCCTCATGTTTGTGGAAACCACATAGGCAACATAATAAACAAAACGAACAAAATATATAGCAAAAGACCACCGCTAGAATTAGTGCGGTCATAAGAAACGATCGCAGGAACACACATCTATGAATCACAAAGAGCTGGCTGGCTTCAAGAGCAACCTGTAGTGCTAAGGAAAACGGAAGACATCTTGAAAAATGAAATTGAGAGACAAAAAACGATGAAACCGGTTGGTTTGGATTTCCTACCAGGGTTTGGATCAGGGATGTCAAAACCCGTTTCAGTAAAATCGGTTTTCGGTAAAACCGGCCAAAAATGTGAATTTAAAAAAAAACGGTTTCGTCCCAATTAAAACTGGTTTTAAAAACAAATAACTTTTTCGTAATTCGTAGTGAAATTCATAAGATGTGCATTTATTACGTAAAAATCGTGTTCACACGACATTTTTAGTCTCTCCAAGTAACTTATTTTGTAGTATTATACTCGGATATTCTCCCCAAGGATATTGGTAAAAAAAATATTGGTATGATAAGTATATACAATCAGAAAACAGAGAAACAAAAATACTTATTTTATCAAGTAGGCTTTGTAATTTTATGCAAAATTAAATTTCAAAATGTTATGAAATTTTTAACCATGAAAACCATCGAATTTCATATCAAAAACTAGGTTGCTATGATTTAAAAAAAAACTGTATTTTAATGTTTGAAAGAGTTGTATGTTTAGTTTGTATGTAGTTTTTGAGAATAACAAACTTTTGAGCATTTTTTACAAAACTGCTGCGTGCTACTAATGCGTATTGGTTTTTCCAAAACTGTGAAATAGCTGTCCTTGCTTTCGTTGGTGTAGTTACTACTACCGTCTTACCCCAAAAAAACGCCTAGGCGTTATAGACAAATAGAACGCCTACCCTGTGTTTTATTCAAATATAACGCCTAGGGGTTATACATTGAAATATGAATACAAACTAATTTTAAGGCATTCACTACAGTCTACATATAACATATATAATAAATAATATCATATTTTGATTTTTTTAATTATATTTTTACAAATATGTACCAAGCATAGCGCACTTTAAATACATAGTTTTGTAAATCGTTTTATTTTCGTTTTTTAATCTTTACAATCGGTTATAACCGGCTACCTAACCATTAAAATTTCTGAGAAATTATTTTAAAGGTTTATATGAAAATATCTGCTTCAGAAAAATGGTTCAAGATTACTTGAACTTAGGCGCAAGGGGATTTTTTTTATTATTTGCGTCGTAAATTAAGAAAATTTAGTAAAAGGGACAGTTTTGATCGTTTATCTTAAAGCACATAGGAAATAAAGCAAAAATTAAAAAAACAGAAAAAATTCTTGTCAGAACAGTGTAATTTTGTATAGATTTTGCTTTCTTCAAAGGCCTGCATCTTGGATCCCGGGGCTGATATACTCGTTTTGGTTTTATTCGCTTCAGTGAGTGATTCTATATCAAATAAAAAAAAAATCTTGGCGCCTTAGTAGAAGTAATATGCCCAGAAAAATTATTAATTTTGTAATTTGTTCAGATTTTTTTATTCATATTCATACGTAAAATAATTTCTTTGTGGAGTTTTATCATTTATGTCAACAGTCGTCAATTAAAACTATCCACAATTCAACCTGAAAACTGGTAGTTTCTTGAATGCAATGCTTATCGGGTAAACAATATATAAATCTACCATTTTTGATATTTGGGCAACTGGCAAATATAAAAATAAATAAGACCATACATAACCTCAAAATTTAGCATTCAATTGTATGTCAATCCATTCCATTGCGATATTTAGGTAGATATTTGTACATTGTGTTTGCTGTGATTCAATAAAGTAATTATAAATAAAATATTTTTAGAGAAATGGCTGAAACCCGCAAGTCGTATTCTCTTAAATTTAAATTGGATGTGATAAACCAATACAAAATATACACACCAGGTTATGGTTTCGAAGCATTGGCTAAAAAATATAATTTGGTATCGTCAACAATTAGAGGATGGTACAAAATAAAAAATCAGCTACTTGAAAACTTAAGAGATTTAACGACTTCAACAAGAGTTACTAGGAAATTAGATGGGGGTGACCACCCCACCTTTTCTTTCCGACTGGAAAGAAAAGTTTCCAGAGTTACAAATGATTTTGATTAAATGGGTTAAAGCTCGAAATTCTCAAGGTCTAACAGTGAAGACAAATATATACAAATTAAAGCAAAACAGATAAGCAATGAATTTATTTGTTAACATCCTGGAAAAAAATTATATCAACTTTCAAGCATCATCGGAATGGTGCGCTAGATTCAAAAAACGTTTTAAACTGGTTAATAGACGTCAAACATCAACACATTCTCTTCCAAAGAATGCAAATGAAATAATCACGACATTTATTCGTAATATACAAGATTTGATTGATTCGAAAAATATTAAATGAAAAAGTACGATTACAGAAAAAGCATCACGATCTGTGTTAATGCGAAAAGCCAGTACATCGCATAAACGATTTACTGCTACGTTGGCAATTTCAGCTGACGGTAAAATATTAAAACCGCACCTTTTGTTTTCTAACTTGAAAAATATTCCGAAAACTAATAATAAATGCCTTGTTTACGTCAACGTAACTGGAATGTGCAGCTTAGGCGTGCTTTAGCGGTACATCGACAACATCAATTTGAAAAGGCCTCCAACAAATTTATTAAGAGAAACCATTCTTTTTCTCATAGAATCATATGGTTCCCATTTAACTATTAAAAATAGTATGAAGTACAAAAACAGTAACATTTTTATAGAAATTATACCCCCCCATTTGACAAATGTCCTGCAGCCTTTAGGCGTAGCTATAAATCGATCATTTCAAGCAGCTTAACACCTCATACGATGGTTAACCAAAGCCATAAATAATAAAGAAATGCAAACCAAGGCTGGCAATCCCAAAGTGCCAAACTACGAAATTGTATCCGAATGGGTGACAAATTGGACAGAATCACTTAGTCCGAAATCACTTAGTCCGCAATAGAACAGCGTTCTATTTGAAACAGCGTTCTATTCGAATAATTATTTCACATTTAAAAAAAAACGAAAAATTGTACAAGCTCGAACACAACGCCTAGGCGTTGTTTTCGGGGGAAGACGGTAGTGATATTATTAAATAAAAATTAAATTTTTCTACTTCAAGCTACGAAAATGTCATTTTAATATATAGTAAAACCTATGTGAAAGGGAAACTTTTTCTAAGTAGTGACTGAAAATGTTTTCAGTCACTAGAGCTGAAAGTAATTAAGATTCGGTGGTCGCCTACAGATTGAATATTTTAGATTGAATTTGATTTACAGTTTCTGTTGCTGTGTTTATTTCGGTTAATATCACAGTATTTTGAAGGGATTGAATATTTTGAATATTTTGATCGAACTGCTAACTTAACTAGCTAACAGTATTGAAAGTGTTCTATAAACAATCTGTAAATGAAACGAAATGTACCCTGATGAACCCGAAAAGTGAGGATAAAATGATGAAAAAGTGGATAGGGACGATTGGAAGTCAGAATTTTAATTGGAAAAAGGTTTCCAACGGTTATGGCGCCAGTTTGTAAGGAAACGAATTTCGGTTTCTATTCTACCGGGATTTTTAAGCAAAAATAAATACCACACAATCTGTAACATTCATAAAATAAGCTAATAAACAGATAAAATAAATAATTTTTTAGTACGAAATAAATAAATTAAATATGAAAAATGTCTATTCTAATTAATTTATTTTTTATAGCACAATAAAATTCACATTAATACTAAGTTTACACCAGTATCTAATTTGCTACGTATCAAATTTGCTAGCCCTTTTCACCATCATACTTTTTAAATTTGATACGGTGATGTAAACTCTTATTAATTAGGTGTGACATATTAATTTTTAGCGCGTCCTTTTCATTGTTAGTTTTTTGGGTTAGGAAAAAATAATTTCCATATATATTTTTTATAAAAAACTGAAAACATTTATTATATTAATGCTAAAATTTATTTTACTTTATATTTCAGCAAAAAAATCAAATCAAACATAAATATATATTTATAAAATAAGTTGATTTATTTTTATTTTAAATGTCATACCTAATTTTAGTATTCACACCGTAAAAATAATACCCATTTGCTACGTACCTAATTTGATACGTAGCAAATCATCCTACCAAATATTTGGTACGTACTTTTTTGATAACTGTTTACATCGACCATAGTCGACCTAATAAGTATAGTATGTACCTATTAGATCCTGGTGTAAACTTAGTATAAATTGTTTTTAATAATAAAAGAGTTTTTGACCATTAATATTTATTATAAAATAAAATATATATTCTTAAAATAATGTCTATAATGTTTATTTATAAATTTTCCTTTTATTCATAATATTTTTATTTATAATTCGCAAAAAAAATAATTATTAAATTATATAAATAAATATTCACCTGGTGTTCAGATAACGCTCGCTAATAAATTTTGTTGAAAGGCTTCTAGCAATCGCAAAAATAGAAGTGATTTGCATATTTAATATTGCTCAAAACATCTCCTATAATTCGTTTCCTTTGGGAGCATTTATCCTTTAACACCAGATAGCAGCAAATTTGTAAAATAAATTGAATACTGAATGCAGTCATTATTTAATAACAATAATCACATTGAATGCATTCATTTAAATGTTAATTAAGTGTTAATTCATTGTGAATTGTCAAAGTTTTGACATAATTTAAACTAAAAGTTTAGTTTAGTAAACATAAACAAAATATGCAACAAATAATTAAGTAAATTATAATATTATAATCAAATATTTTCTTTTCAGGAACTTCAGTTTGTTCAAGCTTGAACAAAATAAACTAATTTTTTTATTTTTACCTCTGATTAATAATCTTATTAATTAAATGAATAAATAAAATTTTTGTTAATAAATAAATAACTTATTAAATAAACAAATAGTTCTTGATAACTGAAATAAATCAATAATTTTCTTTTGAAATTTAAATATATATAATCAAGGGGTTGGATAATAGCGAATTGGCCGTGGAATGCTTACTTCTGGGTTTCCGAATTGATATTAGTAACTGGGTAGAAGAATTGTGCTGTGCTTAGTCCAGCTTTTCCAATAACACAATCTTATTGGGTTGAATCTTATCGACGAAAGTAAAGTGATCGTCGCGGCCGGTATATTCTTGTCCCTCGAAGCGATGGGACTGGTATCAAACATTGAACGGATTCGAGTGGTTAGGAGATAGGAAGGAAGTTGTTTATAGCCGTAATTTTGCCGATTGTAACTGATTTCGCACAGGTGCAGTTGGGAACAACGTTGCAAGTCAATGAGCTTTTCAATGATCCATCGTTAGCGATACCTCTTTACCAACATGTATACCATCTCCAGCTATACAGTGTGAAGGGTACCAACGTCATCGACACTTGAGTGAATTTTACTCAAATCGGCTTCCTCTATTTTCAAGGTATGGGTCATCATTTGATGCCCACGAGTCCATTCACAGAACTGAAGTGGCTGCTCGAAGACGGACTAGGGTGGACTAGGAAGATTTAAGGTAAACACTATCTCAACGTTATCTATGAGCATCAGGTGGTGAACTACTCGGTACTTAGAGATGGTTTATTACGCACGTTTGGTACCCTCACAGATGACAAAACTGTGCTAAGAGCACTGTTGAACAGGAAGCAGAAGCGAAAGAGGGTGTCTCCGAATACATCGTAGAGATCAAAATGGTTAAAAAACGACTGGAACAATCGTTTTCGGAAATGGAGATGATTGATATCGTAAGGAAAGGCATGCCAGTGGAATTGAAAAACGCAATATTGGTGGCATATGTTGCTACTCTGGAAGACCTGCAGGTGTTATGCCAGAAATTTGAAAAGCTATTTTCATCTCTGGCAACAATATCAAGAACAACTGGACAACTAGGGATTAGTAAAATCCTATCAACTGATGAAGACCCAACCCGATCCATCTCAACAGAAGCAATAGACACAGATTCCAATTTCAAGCAAACAATCGGCAACTAACCCCTGTGCATCAACAGATGCACACAATGAACCCAATTCCACCTCGGTTCAAATTCCGAATCGACAAAAAAAATTCTTTAAAGCGCCTCGAACGTTTTCGACGTTATCTTAGGTTGCGAAAAATTCTCAATAAGGTATTCAATATGTCTTTTCTATGATTTCTGAACCAAATGATTCTATACCGCATATTTACATAAACATCTTTCATAAAAATGTATATGAACTTCTATATAGTGGAGCCGCTATCAGCATTCTAGGAAGACATTCTTTAGAATTATTAAACAACACCAGCATTTCATATCGTAAATTTTTATCTAATATACGATTCCGAGTTATTGCGAGTAGCTATATAATAGCTTGGACCTTTATACCAATGCGGATAAATATATATTCCTAAAAAAAAAATTTGCGGGATGGACGGAATTATCCCCACACGAATCTAAAAAAATTTTTGGGAATCTCTTAAGTTTTATACTATTAGCCTATCATCAAAAGAAACTAAGTTGAAACACATAAAAAGATATAAATTCAATGCTAATATAAAATTAGGAAAAATACCTTATTTTAAATTGTTGATTGGTGGATCTCATTCACTTCCAGTATGATTTCTTAATTTCCAAAGTTTTTTTTCCAAAAATTCAGCAGCACGTGATTTTATTATACGAAATTGACACAATGTGCAGCCGTCAACACAACATGAGGATGGTTCAGAATTAAATCCAACAACAGGTATTCCATTTAACTTTAGCTTTACTAATTGATGTCCGATTAACAACATCTACCTCAACTCCAAATTTCAAAAAAAACTTTTGGCAACTTTATTTTCAAATTCAGGCTTTCCTTTAAAAAAAATCTTAACCAACAAATATTTTTCTTGTTTCTTCAAAAACACATATACGTATTCCCATTTGCTATGATAAATCATTACATAAATTACTTTATACCACATATATATTCTTTATAATCAATTTTGCAAAAAAGAAACATGTATTAATTGTTAATTAATTTATTATATTACACACAATTAATAGATGAAAATTAAATTAACTAAACAATAAAATATCAGCTAACGTTTGTTCCTTTCAAAATTCGAGTTTTCACTTTTTCAAGACCAAAAATAGAATGTATGATTTATGTCAAATTTAAACATCCAATCTTGATTAAAACCCAAAAAAATGTGCTCTTTCTTTCACATCTTCCAATCAAAAAAAAACAAATCGTGTAATACCAAAGATTCAGCAAAAATTAGTAACGACATCTGTTCGTTAGAATTGGAAATAAAATTGAGTACGTTCGTTTGTTTTTTATAGTATATTCGAAATTTAACTAAGTATGTATTAGAAAATTTTAAAATTATTATTAATGTAAAAGTGAACTGAAACTAATGAAATAAATTTTATTGAATTAGAAAAAGAAGATGAATTGGTTTTATTGTTGTTTAGGCGAACATAGCGGACGTTACAGAGTGTTCAAAGCCGAGTTCAAACCCTTCATGGTCTCTGTGAGAAAATTGACGAAGAGCTTTATCAACAACAACATATGGTAGCTGAATTCAAGAAGTTCCACCAACATTATAATGTACGGACGTGATCACGGATGTTTCGGCCACAACAGCAAGTTTTTGTACGACATTGCTTAAGTGGTGCTGTAAATAAATTTTCGGCCAAGCTAGTTCTAAAGTTGTTACCAGCCATAATAGAATGCAAGGTTTGTAAGGTCCTGCCCAAATCTATGAATTTAGATGGTAAGGCCACGGGAACTTACCATGTTTAAGACATTAAATTGTGATAGTTCTCCCTTAATTTTAGGTCCCTGTTAACTTATTATTCTATTTATTGTTTTTTGTTTAGTTTAAATTAATTTTTTTTTACCTTTTTGTATTATGTACCTGTTTTTTCATTTGAATTTATTTATCTATTTTTCTGACCCTGGTTGGTTTAATAAATCATCCAAATATGCTTACCATTACACGGTTTCCATTTAGATGAGAGTCGCTTAAGACTGATTTCTTCAGTATGCCGTCTGCGATCTGACTGTGGTTTGTTTTAGTTTACCCCCTCCCGCTCCCCATTCATTTTTCTCATTTCCAACCCTACGATTTTCCTACAAAATTTCTACTATTTTTTTATCAGTTTTCAAGTCCCCAATAGCAAATGTTGACTCCCTAGTACCTGGTGCTTAAAGGCACTTTTCAGTAAGAGTGTTATAGCTATTTTTTTTTATTATTTTTATTTTCTTAGTGGAACTGATGAGTGTAGAAGGAGATATGGCTCAAATCAGCTATCATTTCCACATGCAATTGCTGGAAAAGGCTCCCAAGCATGGGATTTCGTTCCATGTTCGTGAAAGTTAATATTTTATCCCACATTACAATAGATCCTATTTGTTTTTCACTCTCCACTTGTACTATCATTTATATTATTTGTATTATTTGTACACTCTTACCTACCTTGAATTGCGTGTTTGTGGGGGTTGTCGTGCTGAGATCCAGGTTGTCTCAACTGAGCGATTCTTCACGACATGACAGTGTCAACGAATCATTAATACTGCTGTTCAACAATCCATTTGCTTCTAAGGTCAATAGGTACAAGTGTCAATCTGTAAAGAAATCGAGAACTTTATTTCAACATTACATTTTCTTTATTTATACAACTTGCTGTCTGTTTGGTTCTATTTTTCTTAAGATTTTCGGATTTGATCTACTCGGTTAACTTACGCGTAGTGTCTACTTCTAGTGACACTATTCTCATTTATCCGAGCTTTGTAACGACCAAGATTCGGTAATTTAATTTATTTGATACCATTTGTTTGGAATACAAAAAGGTAACAAAAAATTGTATTCTTTTCATTTATATACAACTTTTTTGTTTACAACCAGCACCAGCTATGCAGGTGCAACAAAAACATTAAAATAATCTTGTCAGAAGGCTAGCCCAAAACCATGCTAAGTGCAAAGAATTTGGGAAGGCCGGGTCAATCTCAAAAGATCGAAATCATGGTACTGTGTAGGAAACTACTGTGTAGAAGATTTCAATAACAAACTACCAGTTAGCTGGCGCGAGACAGTCTTACCTTAAGTGATGATAGGTTTGCATTAATGTGAATCTACCTTAATATTTTGTAAAACCCATAAGGAGTGCAGGGCAGGCTAACAAGAAATCTTTTACACTGCTGGCAGTTCAGAACTCCAGGTCATTTGTTAATAGTTGGAAAGTTTTGAGTTGGGATGAGGACAGGATGAGGACAAACACAAACTCTTGACAGTAGGGATCAATACATGATCCAAAGAAACCATCTAGGAAGTTATCCATCTAACGATCGCCGTATATAAGCCCCGGCAATTATGCGCAAAAGTGTAGGGTTAGGGTAATAGTCGGAAGGTATCCGTCCCTACAGAAGAAATGGCAGGTAGACTAAATGGCAGAGGACAAAATACTCAAAAAAAACGCAGAGTCTCTCCTTAGTATTAGTACCTGATAGCAGCAACCAGGATCATACGCGTGGCACGCGAAGTGAATGTACATCAAGACATAGCAGCGTCGCCTTTGGTGGGTAAAATTTATTGGATAATCTAATACAGAACTTGCATTATGATTAGAAAAACGTTAATTATTAAATAAATTGTGAGTCTTGTGAAAAATTTTATATCGATCAAACAGGTAGAAAATTAATTAACAGATCTTTGAAACATTTACCTAAATGAAAAAAATATCCCTAATATAAAATAAAATATTATTTTCATTAGATTATTATATTTAATAATTTATATTTATTCCTGTTTTTCAGATTTTCTTTCCATAAATCTGGATGACTACCGAGAGGTAGTAGTTGCACCGGTCTAACATTTTTCAAATTGGTGTGTTAAAAATTGAAATCTCCTTGTTCAATTCAGTAAGAGTATTATGTTTGAGTCCTTGGAAAACAAGTTATAGGATTTATTTACAGATTATCTTAGGGAAAATCTACATCAAATAACAGCTAGAAGAACAGTTTAAACTATAAGCGATAGAACCAGCTGTAGCAAGGTGAGCGGTGTTATCATCATAGCATTCAAATCCTGTCTTCTTCTTTAATATTTTTTCTACGGTGAGGCGAAAAATAAATAAAATTGGGTTCCTCTGCTTGGAAGACCCGTGGTATAAATCCTTTTAGAAAATACAGTTTTTTACCGAGTTCAGTAGGGTATCATATGAAAGAACACTAGCTGAGGATTTTTTAAACATTTATTTTAAGATTTTACACCGCACATTTATTCCTACAGTTTTGTATATGTAAACGTTTTCCTTGTTTCTTCCATTGCCTATAGTGGATGGATCAAATATTCTAGATCTAACATTCACACGCTTGACTCAAGATTTGAACAAATTCAAAATAATCGCGGCATTTTGATTTATTATGCGATAAATTTACCCGACAAAGTACATATAATAAGTAAATGGGTAAAAGTTACATTTATGTCAATTTTGACAAATATGTATACTGTATATGCTTTGACTTGATAAAGCAACAACAACATGTTTAGAACTGTAGACTTACAGGTAGCAATTTTGTCATTAATGTTAACTATCAATTTTTTTATTATACTTCCCACAAAATGTAGATCAGAAAAATTATATTCATAAGAATATCTTTGGAAAATCATCTTTTGTGGGCGGTAGAATAATCATAAACTGACTAAGATGATAAAGGACAAAAATTGTGTTATATGAATATAAATTACAAAGGGAATTAAAATTAAAGGAAATTAACACTAAATGTTAGGGGTAATATAGTAAAAATAAATAACGTTATCGAGATAAGGTCTGTGCTTGTATTTGTAAGCCAATATTTTTTTGTCAATTACATTTTATATAGAAGGAAGTGTAGGGCATCGATTGACGAATTATTCCTAATTCTATAAAATGTCTTATAGAGAAGGGAAACCCAAGTCAGAAGCAAGATACGTAGGAGTAGGAAACGTTTTGATCCTTTTCTCCCTTAAGAATTGAAAGATATAAAATTTAATATTATCCCTCAAAAACCGACGATTATAGCAGTATAGTACTTGAAGAAGCAACAAAATGAGCACCAAGACTCACCTTTACAGTTAATTTTGGTAACTTTAAAGGGCAGTTTGGTAAACATATCTCTCATTGAATGTGGGCAGACCAAACGGTCTGCACCTGTCTCATTCTTTCAACAACAATATTGTTGAGCATATATTAAGATCACTACTGATATCAATACGATAGACAGTTTTACTACTAGAGATCAACTATAAAGGTGGTATACGTCCATTAGGAATTTCACTAACCCGTATAGATACACTACTAAAAACCTACTATACGGACTCAACAGAACTAGCCTATAAGATAATTATAGTAAAGACTAATGTCCTCCAGATCTTGCAACTAAATGTATTGCATATCATTTAGCCACCACAATAATCACGTCTAATATAGTAAGTGATGGGTTATCGATTCTTTCGTGCCGTACCTATAATAAGATAGTTAAATTTAAAACGTAACCTAAATATGCAAACCATAACTTAAACTTAAGTCATAAATTTCATATACATATTACGCTAAAAACTTTAAAACTGTAAAATGGATTGAAAAAAATCTAATTGCTAACAACAACAACGGATGATTTTGCCAAAAATTTGTCTGTCAGTAATTTAATTTGTTCAACCCAAAAAAGAATTATTTATTGGAATTTCAAACTTTACAAATTCAATAAAGTTCACCGCCCGTAAAATTCAAAAACTGTAACATTAAAATTATAAAAAGTTCAACTAACTTTTAGCTTCTTATTGTTTTATTTAGGTTTATTACAGTTAAAGTTAAACAAAATAAAAAAAAATTTGGCAAAAAATCTTTGAAAATTAACAACAACAAAACCAACAAAATTAGTTGCGATTTATAATTCTTAAGATAAGAAAATAAAAAAAAATTCTCGTATGCAGCGAAACTAAAAATAAAAATAAAATTCATTTGAATTAAGGTCAAAATAATGCACAAATGTAGTCTCCTAGTCATTGATTTATTCTACTTAACTGTGTTTACAAGTTGTCCTACTTCCATTTAAGTTGAGTAGAACATTGTTTTCTATGTTTAATTAGATGAATCGAGCTTTTCTTGTTTATCAATATTCGTTTGTTTTTGAGATGGGTTGTGATTTGATTCCACCAAAAAATAACGGTCGATAATATCAAAGATGTAAATCAAATATTCAAATTAACAAAATACCAAGAAATCAATCATTTTACGATAATTTTATTCGAAGAACAATAGGGTGGGGTTGATTTTTTATGAGACTATGGATGGAGATCTACGATAAAACTTTTTTGATTAGGGATGATAAAACTACAAACCGACAAAAATAACGATTTTCATTTAGCTAAATTCGTTAGCGTTTGCCTATAGTTGAATTTGATGATTGATGATAGAATTGATTCGGGATGATTGATATATGAGTTGAGGTATCAAATATGAAATTGGATTGCTAGTGCTTGATGTATACAAATGTATACATGACACCCCGAAAGGAGAACATCTCCAAAACTAGATCAAATTTTGGGTAATCACTTTACATAACGCTGGTCTATCCGACTCGTGTTCTATATCTAATGAACTTCACCAAATTTTACTAATGCTTAGTCAAATCCATATTCCGGACCATCACAATGTACTTTTTGTGTTAAAATATCTGATTAACGTTGGTATGATCCATCGAAATAGAATCATGTTCAACATCCAAGGCGATTCATTAAATTTTAGATAGTAGTGATGACAAAAAATAAAATAAGAAAAAGTACTGGGCTTCTTCACAAAGCTATGTCCAATCGGAAATGTGGATCAAACTGTTGGCGTAAAATTTTTACAAATTTTCAACAGAAATTTATTCTTTGGGGAAAAAAGGTTTCAAAACCAGAACAACATTTGAAAATTAACTTCGTAAAATTCCAACCAAGCAAATCCTGTAATAAATTTTGTCAAATGTCGATTCGACTTCAAAAAGCTTTTATCAAAGCATAATTACGTTCTATTTCCAAAAGCTAATGTTAAATTTGACACATATATATAAAAATATCATACGTCAGCCACCAGAAACAAGATACCAGAAACCAAATACCAAATACAGGATACCAGATACCAGATACCAGATACCAGATACCAGATACAGTATAACAGATGCCAGATACTAGATACCAGATACCAGATACCAGATACCAGATACCAGATACCAGATACCAGATACCAGATGCCAGATGCTAGATACCAGATAACAGATACCAGCTACTAGATACCAAATACCAGATACCCTATAACAGACACCAGATACTAGATGCCAGATACCAGATAAGAGATGCCAAATGCCAGATACCAGATACCAGAAACCTAATACTTGATACCAGATACCACATACCAAATACCAGACACCAGATACCAGATACCAGATACCAGATCCCAGATACCAGATACCAGATACCAGATACCAGATGCCAGATACCAGATAACAAATACCATATACCAAATAAAAGATACCAAATATCAGATGTCAGATACCAGATACCGGATAACAGACACATGATACTAGATACCAGATGCCAGATAAGAGATGCAAGATGCCAGATACCAAATATTAGATACCAGATACCACATACCAGATACCAGATACCAGATACAAGAAAGCAGATACTAGATACCAGATATCAGAAACCAGATACCAGATGCCAGATAACAGACACTAGATACTAGATACCAGATACCAGATAAGAGATGCCAAATACCATATACCAGATACCAAATATCAGATACCAGATACCAAATACCAGATATCAGATACCAAACCCAGATAGCAGATACTAGATACCAGATACCAGGTAGCAGATACTAGATACCAGATACCAGAAACCAGATACCAGATGCCAGATACTAGATACCAGATAATAAATACCAGATACCAAATACCAGATACCAAATGTCAGATGCCAAATACCAGATACCGGATAACAGACATCAGATACTAGATACCAGATAAGAGATGCCAGATGCCAGATACCAGATACCAGATACCAGATACCAAATACCAGATACCAGATAGCAGATACCTGATACCAGAAACCAGATACTAGATGCCAGATACCAGATACCAGATAACAAATACCAGATACCAAATACCAAATACCAAATATCAGATGCCAGATACCAGATACCGGATGCCAGATACCAGATAACCAATACCAGATACCAAATACCAGATACCAAATATCAGATACCAGACACCAGATACTAGATATCAGATACCAGATACCAGATACCAAATACCAAATACCTGACACCAGATAGCAGATGCCAGGTACCAGATACCAAACACAGATACTAGATACCAGATAGCAGATACTAGATACCAGATACCAGAAACCAGATACCAGATACTAGATACCAGATACCAGATAGCAGATACTAGATACCAGATACCAGAAACCAGATACCAGATGCCAGATACCAGATAACAAATACCAGATACCAAATACCAGATACCAAATATCAGATGCCAGATACCAGATACCGGATAACAGACACCAGATACTAGATACCAGATGCCAGATAAGAGATGCTAGATGTCAGATACCAGATAGCAGATACTTGATATCAGAAACCAGATACCAAATGCCAGATACCAGATACCAGATAACAAATACCAGATACCAAATACCAGATACCAAATATCAGATGCCAGATACCAGATCCCGGATAACAGACACCAGATACTAGATACCAGATACCAGATAAGAGATGCCAGATGCCAGATACCAGATTCCAAATATCAGATACCAGATACCACATACCAGATATCAGATATCAATTACCAGATTCCAGAAACCAGATGCCAGATACCAGATGCCAGATACTAGATACCAGATACCAGATACCAGATACCTGATACCAGATACCAGCTACCAGATACCGGATAGCAGACACCAGATACCAGATACCGGATGCCAGGTACCAGATACCAGATAGCAGATACTAGATACCAGATATCAGAAACCAGATACAAGATGCCAGATACCAGATACCAGATGCCAGATACCAGATACCAGATAACAAATACCAGATTCCAAATACCAGATACCAAATATCAGATGCCAGATACCAGATGCCGGATAACAGACACTAGATACTAAATACCAGATACCAGATAAGAGATGCCAAATACCATATACCAGATACCAAATATCAGATACCAGATACCAAATACCAGATACCAAATATCAGATACCAGATACCAGATACTAGATACCAGATACCAAATACCTGATAACAGATACCAGATGCCAGGTACCAGATACCAAATACCAGACACCGGCTAACAGATACCAGATACTAGATACCAGATACTAGATGCCAGATACCAGATACCAGATACCAGATACCAGATACCAAATATCAGATACCAGATATCAAATACCACATACCAGATATCAGACACCAGATACCAGATACCAGATATCAGATGCCAGTGTCATGAGCAGCAATTAGTTCAACAGAATAATAATCATGAAGTGCCGAGAATTCGCGCGCCTAGAGTGGGTTCCGTCCATGCTCAGTTTGTTATTCAGATCTACCTACTCACCTCATTGCCAATTCTGAAATGCGGGCGAAAAATAAAAAAACAAAACGAACAGAAATAGACGTAAAATGAAGAGGGACTCTGACGACTCCATAACCTAGAGAAACCAATACCATCACCACCACCATATTATCTTAAATCTTATATTTTTTAATTCTAAAAATAAAATTTTTACTCACAACCTTCCATCCTATACCTAACCTAGCATATCATAGCATTATCCAAACATAAGATAATAAACCTACAGATAATTTTGTAATGAACACTGGACCTGCTATAAGTTACTCACTAGCAGGAAGCAATCGGGGACTGCGTGCCTAGCGAGGTTTCTATTCCTGCGAGCTTCAACCTTGTGAGTTGAAGAAGTGATTTCCCCCGCCCAGTAAAAATGATCAGACATGCACGCAAATGAGATGATGTAAACAGGAAAAAGAAAGAATTATAAACAAGACCCCAAAGGCTGAAGAATTCAAGATCATCACATCATCACCAATACGACTGTAATTTTTACATTAAAAAAATAAAAAAAATTACTTAAATGTCACCCCATGATTGTTACGGATCCACCTCTTCATTCCTTTTAAAACTTAATTACCAGATCATCTTAACTAGCTTAATCATACGATGAATATATTAGCAATATAATACTTGATGTAACAAAGATGAAGTCAGCAATTGTAATAATTGATGAAACAAACATGATGTTGGCAATTGTTGAAATTGTTAGCAATAATATAACTGATGTTAAAGAAAGATGCCGCCATTGGGGGAAATTGTTATAAAAAAATATACGTAGCTGATGTAACAAAATTTGTTGAAATAGTTAAAAATATATATAAAATAATATAATATAATATAATATAAAATACTTGATGTAACAAAAAACGATGTCGGCAATTATTCAAGTTATTGATAATACAACAATGAATACAATAAAATGGCAAAATTTGATAGAAATAATGTAACTAAAGTAACCAAAAAATGATATCGGCAATTTTTTCTTATGGATCTAAATTTTAACTAAATTTTCTTTTGTTATACACTAAACAACGTCACTACAGTATTGTTACAGACATTTTATTTTTTTTTTAAATAAAATTTTATAACGAAACAATACTGTTTTTTTTCTCTGTATTTCAATATCAATTTATCAAAAAAAAATTACTATTAATTTAACTCATTTAAACTATAAATTTTAATTTCCAAATTCTAAACTATTATCTTTTTATTTAATATTTATAGTCTTTTATTAATTTTCTCAGTGGTAGCTTATTTATAGACTATTTATTATTTTTAAAAAAATATGTTTATTCCAATATTTCGACCTTGCGGGTCATCATCAGGGGTTACATATATTATAATATTTAATATTACCTACAAAACAATTAATTAGAAAAAACACAAAAAATTAACATAATACTTACAAATCAAAAATTTTTTAAAAAATACTTGAAAACATTAAACAATAGTTTAAAAAAGATTACAAACATAAATTGTTTAAAAGAAAAAAAAAAAAAAAAAAAAATGCACACAAACTCTACAAAAACTTTAATAGAATCTACTTACTACTAATAAATTGGTAGTTGCTTTGGAAAGAAAACATTTCTTGATACGTTGTAAACAACATAATATAATACCTGATTTTATAAGTCAAAAAGGTTCATGCTTTGCTTCATTGGAAAAACAAGATCATCCTTTTTCTATAAATATTAAACGTATGAAAGAAACTTTTTTCAAAAAAATATTAAATCTAGAAATTAAAATTTGTAAATATTTAAATTTAACTTTGCAGAATCAGGTTAGTAAACATATTTTGTTTCTAAAGGATAATTTGCACATTGATGATTATAGTAATTTGATTGAATTACAAGATTTTCATTTACGAAATTCACGTGAAACTCATTTTGATATTCTTGAAAAGAAGTTCAACTCTCTTGTTGTTAAACAAAAAAAACTAGATATTAAATTTGATACTACCAATGTTGTAAATTTAACTAATACCATAATTCCGTTTGATTGTAAATTATTATTGAGTTTTGGTCCAGGTTTTGGATTGCCATTTCAGAAAAGTTCTCTAAATGTGTTGAATGTACTTTCTGAAATAGAAAATATTCTATCTCAATTCGGTGAATCAGATAAAACTTCTGAATTAAGAGCTTTAACTACTAACACATTTACACATCATTTAAAGAAAAATCATAAATTAACTGATTTGGATATGTTTTTAATAAATTCTAAAAATAACTTGATAAATTTCATGAAAAATAACCCTAATATTTATGTTACTAATAGTGACAAAGGCAATAAAACTG
The DNA here is from genome assembly GCA_963693315.1 of Diogma glabrata. NCBI lineage: Eukaryota > Metazoa > Arthropoda > Insecta > Diptera > Cylindrotomidae > Diogma > Diogma glabrata. Next base: position 226,672 of record CAVNZG010001721.1, read on the forward strand.
TAATTATTTATAAGGATGAATTTCAAATTAAAATGAATGAATTATTGATGGATAGTGAAACTTACACCCCTATTTTGTTAGATCCCACAAAAAAAGTTTTTAACAAAGTTAATAAAATCATTGATTCTTTATTTAAAAACGGAAAAATTGTAAGATCAAAAAAATTATCTTTTAAAGTTATATCACCTATAGCACCTCGTATTTATGGACAACCTAAGATACATAAACAGAATATACCATTACGACCAATCATATCTACAATCAATTCACCAGCTTATTTCTTATCAAAATTTTGTACGGAATTACTAAGACCGTTAACTGTTAATAGTACTTTTAACATAAAAAATTCGTATCAACTTAAAGATATACTTGATAATGTAGAATTAGCAGATGATGACATTTTAATATCTTTTGATATAAAATCTTTATTTACTAATATACCATTAGATGTCGCTAAGCAAGTAATAATTGATAGGTGGAGAGAAGTTGAAGATACTACTAATATTTCTTTAAATGAATTCCTGGAAATGTTTGAGGTTTGTACTATCGATAACAATTATTTTCAATATAATAATTTGTTTTATAAACAAAAATATGGTTTAGCTATGGGAAATTGTTTGTCACCAATTCTTGCTGACATTGTCTTAGAAAAACTGTTGTCAGAAAAAGTTCCTGAGTTATTTAGAAAACCGTCTTTTATTTATAAATATGTTGATGACTTATTATTAGCTATTCCAAAACATTTTGTTAATGGTACAAAAGACATTTTTGAGTCCTTTAATGATAAAATACAATTTACTATTGAATATGAAAAAGAAGGTTGTTTACCATTTTTGGATCTTTTATTGACTCGAAATAATAAAAAAATCATAACTAATTGGTATTCTAAAGATATAGCTTCTAACAGGTTTCTTAATTTTTTATCAAATCATCCTTATAAAATGAAATATAATGTAGCCTATTCTTTTATTAGGAGAGTTTTTTACTTAAGCGACAGTTCTTTTAGACAAAAAAACATAGATTTAGTTACTAAAATTTTATTAAAAAATAATTATCCTTTTCGACTAATAAATAAATTAATAAGTAAATTTCTTTATACATATAAAAGTAAACCTAAACCATCTACAGATCAATTACCACTAACTAAAAAAGTTTTTGGTTCACTATCTTATGTTCCACAACTAACTGAAAAACTTAAATCCATTTTTTCATCTTCAGAATGTAATTCTTTTATAGGACAAAATATATCAAATAAATTAAGTAATTTTTTCACACCTTTAAAAGATAAAATACCTAAAGAAAAGAAAAATGGTTTAGTATATAAAATTACATGCAAATGTGGTAAAGTTTATGTTGGTGAAACTTCTAAAACTTTAAATACGAGGATTTGTCAACATAAGAATGATGTTAGATTTACAAAATCAAATAAGAATTTAAACGGTCAAAATTATAGATCAGCATTAGCTCGTCATTCTGTAGAATGTTTGGATGATTTTGATTTTGAAAATCCTGTTGTTATTGATTATGAACTTAACCATTTTAAGAGAGTATTTAAAGAAATGGCTCACATTTCTCTGGAACCTAAATCAATTAATTATAAAACAGATTGTAATGGTTTACATTCAAATTATATTTCTATTATAAAATCAGCAGTAGAATATTAAATTTAGTAGTCACATTTAATTTAGTTTCTGTTTTTTCATCGAGTTTTCTTATTAAAAGTTTTATTTTCCGTCATTCAAAAATTTTCCTTTTCATGAACTGTTTTCTATTGTGATTTAAATATATAAAATATTTTTTATTTTGAATTAATAATAATAAAATAATTCTATTAAAGTTTTTGTAGAGTTTGTGTGCATTTGTTTTTTTTTTTTTTTTTTTTTTTTTTTTTTTTTTTTTTTTTTTTTTCTTTTAAACAATTTATGTTTGTAATCTTTTTTAAACTATTGTTTAATGTTTTCAAGTATTTTTTAAAAAATTTTTGATTTGTAAGTATTATGTTAATTTTTTGTGTTTTTTCTAATTAATTGTTTTGTAGGTAATATTAAATATTATAATATATGTAACCCCTGATGATGACCCGCAAGGTCGAAATATTGGAATAAACATATTTTTTTAAAAATAATAAATATTATCTTTTTGTATAATCATGGAAATGTCTTCTAATTACCAAAAATCCAATAAAAATTTCATGAACCAACATCACACAAAATGAGAGCAAATCAATAAAAAAGATAACATTACGTACTGGATTAAGAGAAAATATAAATAAATAAAAGACGATCAGTTGTATTGAATTCATTGATTCACGTAGAAGACAGTTGTTTTCACAAATGAACTTTTACGGGAAAAACAGTTTCGTTACAATTTGCAAACATGTTGACCTAATTTGCAAACACATTGTAAACATTTTTTTGGATTTTCAGAATCATCGTTGACATTCGATGACAATAAACAAAGCTCACAAAATCTGAAGTAAAAATAAACACCAAAAATAAGCTCCAAAAATTGGGTTTCTTGGTTTTCGTTGATGATGATAATGATGTTAACTGTTGTTGTGGATGGCATGCTTCCACTAATAATTCGAATGCCTGATGAACCGCAATGATTCAAATCGTGGAATCAATTTTTTATTATTGTTTGATTTATTGAAATAAATGACAAAAAAGTTAGATTTCGATTTACATGATTTGACATCCAGTATCTATAACAAGAACAACTAACAAATTTTGAATTATCACTATGATTTTTCTATATAACTGTTTAACTAAATTTTAATTTAAAATAATTATTTCTAGCTTTGTCTTTTGACAATTGCAGTTTACTTAGCGACTATATATTTTTATCATAAGACTTAGAATGGATAAAAAAGCGTCTTGAGCCATTTTATTATTATTAGATTTTAAGAATCAATACAAAGCTACCAAAATTAACATTTTCTCAAGCCAAAAGCTAAGAAAAATATTCATATATGTATACAACATATAGGTCAGTCATTACATTTCATGTAATGATGACTAATTAAGAATTTTTATTTTGTTAAATTCACTTAACATATTCACTTAACACAGATTAACTAGCATAATTAACAAAACGCAACAAACAAACATGAAAGACAAGAATTGAACGCATTGTTCTAATACGGATAGAACGAAAAATAAGAGTTTTCATCGCCAGCATCGCATCGGTAAAATTATATTTCAACGCAAATACTAAAAATTAATTCAAGGAAAACAGCTTCATGACACCAGATACCAGATAACAGAAACCAGATACCAGCCAGCATATATTTCATACTTGCAAACTAGTTCTTTCAACGTTAAATTTAATTACTACTCTTCATGTGTTTCAATTTAGATCGTGTAAACAATTTTGTGAACCGGTATATCAGTATTCGATATACCGGTATTGAATGTCCTAATCAAAAACTTACTTTTTAAAAATTAGAAAACTAGTATTTCGATTGTTAAATTGATAACAGTTTATCAGAACTTTTATTGATATCAATGCAATGCAATGTAGAGTATATGTACTAGACTGGTCGTTGGAAATTAAACTTTCCGAGACGCCCCTAAAAAAATTCTTTGTTGTCGAAAAACCACGGGAGCAAATTATTTTTTTTAACGAAAGAACACGTGCCGCAAAATCATCAAAGTTGATTTTTTGATCAAATCGTTAATATCTCATAAAGTATGCATTTTATGAAGGTAATTATTAGGTAAACTAATTATTTTATGAAGGAAATTTAATTCCCTACAAAAAAGGTTCAAGTCATTTTTTTCGTAAAACGTATATATCTGATGATATTTTGAAATAAAACTCGAAATGCTTCGAAACTCGTAAAAACATATGATGAAAATTTTCACGAAAAAGTACTAATTTTGATTTTTCTTGTCACGATTATTTTTTATCAAAACCTCCGTAATAATAGCCCTACTGATTCACGCCATTTGCAATAAACAATGAACATTGCCATATGCAAAAAATTGGATTTAGTGTTTTTGATTAAATATTTTTGAATTTTTTTTATATGGAGTTTTATTTTTCTAGATGGCGTTATAAGCGTTATGGCGAGTTTTTTAATTTGTTTATATTGAGTTTTAATTTCAAAATGGCGCTACAAGTTCACGATTTTTACTGTGCTAAAAAATGAAGAAGGCTTCTATATCAGGGGTTTTCTTTTTTATTCATCTTATTCTATAGCATAAGAAGAAAATTTGGACTTTTTTTTCATCTTTATTAATTATGTTTTTTTATAAATTATGAAAATGTTCAAGTTGTTTTTCAAAATATCATAAGAACTATACGTTTTAGGAAAAAAATGAATCCGATCTTTTTTGTAGAAAATTAAACTTCCTACAAAAATGCTTATATGTTTTTTTTTTAATCTGCATATTTTATGAGGTATTTAAACAAATTTATAGTAGAATTTTTTTGCCAGCGAATTTTTGACAGATAGGACGCAGCAAGAGATAAAAGATGAGACAAAAAGTAAAACAGAGATGTATTATTTATTTTGGGATACATTTGTTTTCAAAACAATTATATTAGTTAAATTTCTACTTCTAGTTCATACTATTTGTTTGTTGTGATATTTGTTTCCATAGGCGTAACGACGCCTTTTGTTATAATTATTTATAATTATTTTAATTATTTTTAATTATCAAAATTTTGTTACATTGCCTACAAAATCATTAATATTTTTACTAGTTTTTGGTTTCCTATTATAATTGGTTGAATTTTAATAGTAATTTATTAATTTTATGCGTTTTTTTGTCCATTCCCATGGGACCCCAATAGCTTTTTAATATTTTAATCGAGACACTGAATGTGCAAACAATATGCGCATGTGCAAACAATATGCGCATAACAAACAAATTTCATGTTCGCTGGCAAAAAAATTCTACTATAAGAGTTTAACAAAAAATCAACTTCGATGATTTTGCGGCACGTGTTGTTTGGATTTTAAAAAAAAGTTACCCTCGGGGTTTTTTGACCACAAAGAATTTTTGTAGGGGGTGTATTGGAAAATTTAAATTTTAACGACCAGTCGCAATAGTGGTACGACCAGTACGCAATACAGGTTGTCAACTACAACAGATATGCCAAATAAAACACACCTCACAGAATGTATTACATACAATATACAAATTAGCATGTGATTCCTTTAAGCTTACTTTTACTCTAAAACATATTGAAATTCAAAACCTATAACCTTAACAAAAACAAAATATTTTCAAGTTATCTTAAATGCTTGCAAAAATTCCAGCAATTTAAAAGAAATTAACTTTAGTCTATCACGCTACCGCCACTCGTGATCTCAAAATAAATTCCATAAAAAATGTGTATATCCGTCAATGCGTTTGTTATCATTTATCATCATCATATCACCTAACAACAACAATAAAAATTTTACATGAAATCTCAATAGAAAATATTTTAAAAAAAATAATCACAACAAAACGTGAATGAATGGAAAACACAGGTATAATGCATAATTTTTTAATTTTCAATGGTAGTGTATTCTGTATTACATAAAAAAAAGGAACAAGAAAATTTTACAACCATATTCAATTACTGTTTTCCTTAATTTTCCTACGCTGGGAAAATATTATGAAGCTGAATAAATTTCAAATATTTTTCTGATTTTTCTTATGCTAACAACACGTGACATACGTAAGAAGAATTGTGTTTCAATTGTTTTTCTTATCGGTTAACTTTATTTATTATTCACAGGAATATTTACATATTTTATGTCGTTTACAAATGATGTGATGCATTTTGTGAGGTTTTACAATGGGTTAACACTATTCAACCAACCTTAAACTTATTGTGCTTAGCTTTTCTCAATACATATCAATTTGTTATGCATTATGACGTTACCTCATGACATGACGAATCAATTTATCTAATCTTTTCTTTATTTGAAAATTAGGAATAGATATAATAATTTATATGTTACAGATGGACTGCAAAAAATTTTCGATGTGGATTCTACTTTTGTTTTGATTTGGTATTTTAGGGAAATTCAATTGTGTTCAATTAAATGGATAAAATTTCATAATAAATTACTGTAATAAATGTTAGCTTTTGTATAGGTTCAAAAGAAATGTGATGAAAATGAGATGTTTTCCTTTTCAGTTTAAAGGTCAAAGAATTATATTTTTGGTCTGGTGATTTATAATTTAAGTTGAACTTGAATTTCTATTTGAACTTTCACTTTAACTTTTTTTCAGCAAAACTGTGGAATAGGTTTTGGATAAATTTTATAGTACAATGATCTTTTTGTTTTTCTTTAAAGAATACCGTTAACATCCTATTATTTGAAATAAATGGTGAAGGTTAAGTAAATGATGAACACATAATTTTGGAACAATAGCTGGAATGAATATAATTTTTCTACATACATAAATAAATAAAAATCATCAAGTGTGTTGAGTGACATAGTGATTGAACACGCTTGACTCGAGTTCTCGACTCTCGAATCGGTTGAACCTAATGGTTGAACACGCTTGACTCGAGATTCGGACGACCCGAATTCGACTCCCATCTAGGTAAAAGTGTTTTAAGCAAAACATTAGCAACAAAAAAGCTAATGATTTGATACAAATAACCAAATTTTAAAACAATAATTAAAATGAAATTAAACCCAAAATCAAAATTATCTTAACACATAGCTAGGTACTAGTGGCGGATTAACAGTTTAGGGGGCCCTGAGGCGAGTAATTTTTAGGGGCCCTTTTTCCTCATTTTTCAAAATTGATGATTAAAAAAAGTTAATCAGCTTCGAAAAAATCCCTAGTAAATTAAAGTATTTTCAAAAATTCATTTTTGATGACAAAAAAACAGAACTAGATTTTTGATTATTCAGAACTGCATGTCTAGAATCAGAACTGTGAAAAACGATAAAAATTACACCATAAAAATCTCTGGAATAGAGAGTATACAATGTTTTTCATGAAATGATTCTCTAGTTCAAACTATGGGTTCCATTGTTTTCTCAGATTATCAAATAAATAGTTCCAAATAAAATTTTCGATTTCTCCATTTTGCCATCTAAAAGCAATAATCTATTCGAATATTATAAATAAAGATATATAATTTATAAATAAAAAACAAAAGTTTGAATTCCGAACTTCCGAGAGTGATGAAACTCTGGGCTCGAATCACAATGGCAGTTTTCTTGGAGCAATTGAACTTTTGGCTAAATTCGATCCCCGTACCTCTCAAGCACAATATGTGACGAATTTATTACCATCATGGGGCAAGAAATCAAAAATCGTATTGCAGCCGACGTCATTGACGCAGTTTTTATTCGATTAGTGTTGACTCCACGCCAGATGTAAGTCATTCTGATCAATTGGCTTTTTGCATTCGATATGTAAAAGATGGTAAAATCAATGAACGATTCGTAGCTTTTATTCCGATTGAGGGTCATACATCAGAGTATCTTTTTGGCATCGTTTCAAAATTCCTCGAAGAAAACAAAATTGACATACAAAAGTCCAAGCGGCACGTATATCCGCTAGAAATAGGTAGATTTCGGGACCAGACAGCTTTGTGTACAAATAGAATTGGATGTGTCAGATTAGTTTAAATAAAAAATATAAGTAGAATAGTCCAAGTCCAGAATAATCCAAAAAATTTATCAAACCACACTAAATAAGGTCATTCACTAAGTCCGTAGGATAAGTAAGAAAAAAACAACATTTTGACAAAACTCGATTTTTTTATTCAACATAGTTGCCTTCGAGGGCGATACAACAGTATAGCGATTTTCCAACTTTTCTATACCACTTTTATAGTATGATTTCTCTTTCTCGTCAAAATAGGCCTCAGTTTCAGCGATTACTTCACCATTGGACTTAAATTTCTTTCCAGCAAGCATTCTCTTGAGATCTGAAAACAGGAAAAAGTCGCTAGGGGCTAAATCTGGAGAATATGGTGGGTGGGTAAGCAATTCAAAGCCCAATTCATTTAATTTTGCCATCGTTTTCATCGATTTGTGACACGGTGCATTATCTTGGTGAAACAACACTTTTTTCTTTAGCAATTGTGGCCGTTTCTTTGCGATTTCAGCCTTCAATCGATCCAAAAGTTCACAGTAATAGTCGCTGTTGATGGTGGTTCCTTTTTGGAGATAGTCGATGAATATTATTCCGTTCGTATTCCAAAATACAGACGCCATCACCTTACCGGCCGACTGTTGCGTCTTTGCTCGCTTTGGATTCGGTTCGTCGACTGCTGTCCACTCAGCTGACTGTCTTTTGGATTCTGGTGTGTAATTATGAAGCCATCTCTCATCCATTGTCATATATCTACGATAGAATTCCATTTTATTGCGGTTTAACAGTGCCATAGACTCCTCCGAAGCATCGATTCGTTGTTGTTTTTGGTCGACTGTGAGCTCATGCGGCACCCAATTTGCACAGAGCTTTCGCATACCCAAATGTTCATGTAAAATGGTAAAAACACTACCATCTGCTACCTTTACAATGTCAGCTATTTCGTGCACCTTCAATTTGCGATCGTTCATAACCAATTTGTGGAGTTTTTTTATGTTTTCTGGAATAACAGCCTCATTTGGGCGTCCACTGCGCTCTGCATCTTTTGTGCTGGTACGACCACATTTAAATTCAGCAATCCACTTCTCTACCATTTGTCTCGATGGAGCAGAGTTTGGATAATGTTTACCAAGCCATTGTTTGGTTTCCACTGTATTTTTTTTTCATCAAAAAGCAATGCTTTATTAAAATTCGAAATTCACTTTTTTCCATTTTTTTTTCAAAAACAAAAGTTGCTTCACACAAAATGCTATAACTCACGAATCAATAGTCAGATTGCTGTCAAATTTATACACGTATCGTTTGAAGGTTAGTACTAAATAAAAACCATATGGAAAAAATTCTAGTAACGCCATCTATGTGTCATCCTACGGACTTATTGAATGACCTAGACATTAACGGAAACTACTTTATCAATGCGATTTCGGAACAATTTTATTTAATTTGGTTAAAACTACTTTTAATAACATATTAAATCCTCCAAAGAGCAAATAAACGTTCTCACAACGTCACACCTACAATACCACCACACATAATTTTATAATCTAAAATTGTCAAACAACTTTTACACCTCAAATAATTCAAATATCTACAATTTAGGAAGACGTTTGTAATTTTGTAAATGTGTAATCAATATGCATATAAGAAAATATTCCTTTATTTAAAACAATAATGACTCAGCTTTGTTTTAATTTTTTTTTAAATTCTTGCGGAAGAAAATGAAAACTAAAAAAAAAGCAAAACATAATGTGTTTAATATTTCTATGTGATATTTTTATATTTTTATGGAAGTTTTTGTTGTAATTGAATGGCATGTATTAGGTTTAATGCTAATTACATTGAATCTTCTTGGGTTAGAAAGTTGAAAATCTCGGAGGTTATAGTTGAAAAGATTATCTAAAAGTGAGTATGAGTTTAAATAACATAAACTCAAAAATGAGGAAGGCATGGCCGTTTGAGTTTGTTTTCGTTCTAACAGCCCTGGTGTCTCAACCTCTAGACTTGAACTATTTATTTTTTTAATTTTGGAAAGATTTATGTTCTAGTTAACGTGTGTATAAATTTTCAAAAGTGAGATTGGCCATTTTCAGCAAAATCAAGGACAACAAAGTTTATTAAATTTTTAAAACAGCTGATTTTTCAGGAACCTGGAACGCCAAGGTTGTCATTTGGAAATAAATGATAAAAATATGTTCAAATATTCAATATTGATAAGTTTTATTAAAATATTATGATTCATACGGAAGTTATAACGCCCTAGATTATTCGACTTTTTTGGCTCTAGCCACTTAACCTGTACCCGGATATAGCCAGTTCGCGAACTTGTCCAAGATATTTTTTGCCCACGGAAAAAGACGAGTACATGTTGAAAAAAGCATCGGGAACGAGATGGGCAGCCAGACATGATTCAGTTAACGCATTACATTCGGTTTGTGGCCAGTAGAATTCAATCAAACAATTTTACAAAATATTTGGATTAAGAAGGGTAATTGTATTAAAAATTTCGTCGAAACAGTTAACGTGATTTCGTATTATTTTCAAATGGGCGTTTCTTAGGTGCCTGTGCGTGTCAAAACTGTTACGCCCGCCAAATTACGTGTTATTTAACAGGTAGCATTTTATAAGAAATCTATGCCAACTCTAGAACAACAAACTAATAGTAGAAACTAAATTCCTGTTCAACCACCAAACATTTCCATTTTTCATGTATAATACGGCTACATTACATTTTTCCACTAACCAAACAATCAGTATAAATAATATTCGGACTTCCTGTAAAAAACATCAAAGGCATAATAGTTTTTTTATATGTTTGAGTTCTCCTTAAAATATTTCGAATTTAATTGTTATATTTTATCTCTTTGCTAAATAAAACGAAAACGGGAGAGTTCATGGATCAGCAAACAACCATTCTCATTTTTACTTTATTTTTAAATTATAAATACCAAAAATATTTATGAATTTTGGTCAGTTGTAACCTGAAGTTAAAACCAAATTATTGTACTAGTACTTAAAACTTAACTATTGAAATTATTCGATTGTTTTTGTGAGTTACAATTTAAAATCAAAAGAATAATGTTCAAACTTCAAACGAAATAGAATAATAAAAAAAAATTATAATATAAAACAAAAAAGAGGAAAATATATGTTGTGTCTGTCCACCTGTATATGTAGAAAGCAATTTTTTTTATTATTGTGAAATAAAGTTTAAAAAGAAAAAAATTATAACAAGAAAAATTACGTTGCTGTTTTAATAAATTATTGGTAATAAAGGTTGTGTTGAGTTTCCAAAAATTTCATAAATATGTTACCTTGATTGATTGAAGTAAATAAAAATTTGTAAATAAAAATAAATTTAATAAGGTTTCGTGTCCTATGTGTTGGTTGAAATACCTGCAAAAAAAGTGAATGAGAAAAAAGGGAAATATAAGGAAAAAATGAATGTATATGTTTCACAAATACGTCATTGCATGTTTAATCGTCTTTTGGTCAACCGTACTCCTGATAAATTACTATTAAAAAAATCACGTTTTGACAAATACCAAAAAGAAAATCAGCATGATTCCAGAGGATCGAATGCATATCATATATTAGTACTTTTTTTGAAAAGGTAAAGCACTGCAAGAAACCGTAGATTATGTTCGTAGTTAACTGAAGTAAGGCGAGAGGTGTAAAATAAATTGTTATCAATACATCCAACTACATGCAACTAAAGTAAGATAAATGTATGTTTATATTCAATTTTTTTTAAATTCTTTAATTTCTTTAATTTTTTTAGACCATCATGGTCATATAAATTGAATTATATCTTTGTACTTAGAGATCTTTTGTTGGGGCTAGAGTTCACGTTTATAACTGCAAAAAACCGTTCGATCGTTTATTAGCTAAATTTAAATTTGAACCCTTGGTAAATAGATACCGTTGGTATCTATAATAAAAGTCGATTGCGACAAAACATAGATGCAATGAAAAATGTTGGAAAATATGGTCGAAAATTCACTGAGTTTCATTTTTATAGAAAGCTCCTAAATGCAACAAAAATTAAACGAGATTGGCTAACCTATTCACCGTCAGCCGAAGCAGTTTTTTGTTTTGTATGCCGTTTATTGGGTGATTTGAATGGAAAGCAAGCATTTTCATTAAAAGGATTCAATAATTGGAATAATTCATTACAAGGCATTTCGAAGCATGAAGAGTCTAAGTATCACATGACCAATGATTTTACATTTAAAATGCGTATCAAAAATGAACTTACTTTCGAGAAATCTTTTAATAATTATTAATACAACTAAAATTGAAATGAGCTATTTGAAAAAAGTTTTATTGCGTGTTGTAGAGGTTGTGAAATTTCTTACATCACGAGGACTTGCTTTTCGTGGTCGCGATGAAATTTTGATCAATTTGTGAAGAATTCATCTCTATAATGGCAAAACATGTTAAAAATCACATTGTTTCGGAAATTATAGAATCTTGATATTATTCGTTTAGTGTCGATTCCACTCAGGATGTGAGCCATACAGACCAGTTGTCTTTTTGTGTTCGATATGTTAAAAGTAATACCATTTGTGAACGATTTATTTCATTTATTGAAATCGAAGGTCATACATCGAATTATCTTTTTGACATCATTATGAAATTCCACAATGAAAACGAAATAAACATTGATAATTGTAGAGGCCAGTCATATGACAACGCTTACAATATGGCAGGTATTTATGGTGGCCTACAAATATTGATTCGTCAAACAAATGAAACAGCAACTTTTGTCCCTCGCTCTGCGCATTCATTAAATTTAGTCGGTAAAAATAGTGTTTCTGGCAATACTGCTGCAACTAAGTTTTTTGATATGGTTGAAATACTTTATGGATTTTTCGTATATTACGTATATTACACTTTCGATGGAATCGATTACAAGAACAATTAACCGAAAATAGCAAATACATGTTAAATAGAGCAACTGGAATGAGATGGTCAGCTAGATACGAATCAGTTCACGCTTTACATTCTTTTTATTTAAAAGTCTTGCATGTTTTAAAATCTTTCCTACATGAGGAAAGCATCAGTGATGATAACAAAGCGGTGGTAACAGGTTTGATAAAAAAAAACTATGAGAATTCGAAAATATTTTTATGCATGTCCTCTGGAAAAGTGTACTAACGAAGATTAACTTTGTGAATCGAGCATTACAAAAATCTAATTTAACTGTCTCGGTGACAAAAAAACTGTTTAATTCAATAGTTACAGATTTGGAAAATAAAGATTACAACAAAATTTTTGATGAAGCCTGTCAGCTATTAAATTCTGTTCCATCTAATTTTCAAACCGTAAACAATATTCAAACTCGCTCAACGTCACAAACACTCTGTCCAGAGGAACAAAAAGACCACCTTGAAAAATCGTTGTTCAAGCCAGTTAGAAAGGCTTTGCTTTGCAATCTGAGAGAGCGTGCTAAAGTTTATGAAGATCTAGATTGCCAGTACTCGTTTATGATATATCTAAATTTAATGAGTGATGAAGAGATTGCTAATTCTTGCGAAGCAATAACCGCAAAATACCTAAAAGATCTCAATGCAAATCAATTGATTGACGAATGTCAATTTGCCAAAAATTATTTCACATTTGATAATTTAAGAATGAATCGATGAATCGATGTACAAAACAATGTTCAATGATAATCTTTCCACCACTTTTCCGAATATCGATATTTTATTA
>CAVNZG010001721.1:244948-359948 GCA_963693315.1 Diogma glabrata
GAATAGTTGTGATCATCTCTGAGGCTCAAAAATCATTAAGTCGATTACGATTATTGACCTAATAAGGTGATTTGAAAAACTTCAAGACTTAATTACTAAGAATTGAGTCAAAAACATAGAATACATTTTTGTTAGAAAATTGTAATGAACACTGGATCTGCTAGTGAGTCACTTACAGGATCTTCCAGGATCCAACCCTTCATGTCACCTTAATTCAGCCTATCATACTAACTAAAGCATACATCAAAGTAACACAATAACAATAAATTGCACTACTGATCCGGGCGATTGTTGCATAGAAATAATACAAGTAGTAATAAAATTCATCAAAGAAAATGTTGCGCCTCTGATTCGCGCGATTGTTGCACATAGATATCCAATTTCAGTTCTTCTCCTCCACTATTCACCATATTTTCTTTTTATTTGTTAAATTTCATATTTCATTTCAACACATCAGATACATGATAGCTTTCAGACCACCTTGTGACTGACAATGACATAAATATTGACGATTCATCTATTGATCAATATCGTTATATGTAACACCCAACCTTTCGTTAATTCCAGACTTGTTGACCAGATTTATGATAACGGAATTTACTTGACAGTTACAAACAGGTTTAATTTATAAATGATTATTTGATGATATTGTAGATCGCTAAGTTGTTTATAACAACTTTCAATATTTTCAGCCATTATCTAGTAACTTTTAATTCCACATATCACGCCGCCAATATTAAGAAAGAGTCAGATTTCATTTTTTTTAATTCAACTACACTATAAAATACAACCACAAATAAAATATATTAGAGAAAAAAAAAGAAATGAAATGTTTGAGTGAATTTTTTTGTGTTCGTCTTGCAGACTTAAGTAAATGAAAACCAATTTCCTAAGTTTTTCTTTCCTTAAATAAGCTACACAATTTATCTACTTATAAAAAAAATTGACGAACACCAAAAAATTCATTCAAACTTTTTATTTCCTTTTTTTCTCTAATACATATTTTTTTGAAGTGAAAACTTCTTTAGCCGCGTTGTAAAATTTTGTATGGAGTAAAATCTGTATATTCGCATTATCAATTTTTAAATCAGCAAAATATTTTTAAATATGAAACACATCCACCATTTCTTAACGTTTCACATTGCGATGTGGATATCGCGCTCGACTGATGTTCTGTAGATCGTGAGTTCAATTCCTGAACTGGTACATTTTTTTTATTGTTTTTTTTTTTAATTTTTATTAAATACCATTAACATTATTATTTTTTATTCATGAATTTATAAAAATAATAAAAATTTCTTTTTACGGATTTTAAAAAATTGATCTATAATGCAGTTTTTTAAAGTAAAATTGCTATTGTCTTTTGCCATTTGCATTCTAGTCACCATGCTAAATAAATATTGAACGTGGGAAAGCTAGTATAACCTAAAACAATTAAATTTGTATATCGAAATTGTTGGTTTGAAATTGTATGTAATACATGTTTCTAAAATTAAGTGAAGATTTAATACTTGTAACTTGATACTTGATAACATCGATTATATCGATTTAAAGCTCACAATTACGAGACGGAAATCGCATAAATTCTGTATAAAGAAGCATAGCTTTTGTATGATTAAACACGGATGGCAATCATGATAAATAAAATAATTAAAAATAGTGGCACTTAGCCGATTGTGATTTGCAAATGGCAACAATGCGCATTAATACCAATTAATTTACTTAGTTTTCGTAGGAAGATTTGTAAAATTTAAAATTGTTGATCTATGGGTGTGACAACCACGCGTACTTTAGTCCCTGCTATTAGCATATGAGTTATCTTGTGATATCGTATACCACTGGCAATAACAGTGCAATCTCATTAGCCAAAGTGATCTCTTAGAGGTGCTGGCGGAAGAAGTATTTTCAATCAACGATACCATCCCTTACTCTAAGTTATGGAATACTTTTTGATGATACGCTATTTTTTAGGTAGATTTCATATAAAAATCTACCTATTGCAATGGGCTTCATCTCGGAATTTCGGACAAATTTTGGTGCCAAACGACTATGAATGATAAGCGGAGACAGAAAAACAACAAAAAAAAAATTTATATATATATATATATATATATATATATATATATATATATATATATATATATATATATATATATATATATATATATATATATATATATATATATATATATATATATATATATAGTTATATTACCAGTCTCACAATGAGATAAGCTGATTAATCACATTAATCATTTATCATACAACATTCCATTCTCATGGTTTGTGAGGTGTCAAATTATTATTATAAAATTTAAATAAAATAAAATGATTAGCTTTGCATTGTTACTGAAATCTAATATTAAGAAATAATTTACTTCTTAAGGAAAATTATATTTAAAAGTTAGTTATTAAGATCAACTCAATGTATAAGGTTGTTTAAGTATCATTAAATAAAAATTAATTAAAAATAAAATAGTTTTTTTTGGTTTATGTGTAACCACAACCTATAATTGGCGCAGCCGCACAGTGGAGTTTCTAAGTAGTGTGTTGTTAAAACAGTGCAATAATTAATAAAAAAAAATTAATTAATAGTGATTCCGTCCAAGTGTTTTTTGTTATAAGCGTTTTTTTGAGTGATTTGTGATTCACAAAGTTTTAGTTTGGAAATCTTTAATTAAAAGGGAGTGGAATACACTCGCTCTACGTTATTTAATTAATTAAAAGATAGAGAATCCTTTTTAAGGGAGTACAATATACTCGCTCTATACTTTTTCTTGATTGATGAATAGAGAATCCTTTTTTAAAGAGAGTAGAATATACTCACTCTTGACTATTTCAGAGTGAATCTAAAAATTAAGTCGATTAAATTCTGATTAACAAAAAACCGTGACATCTCGGGCTGAAGGTTTTAACCGCCTAGAGGATTTGTGTTCACGCCGCTTCACATTACTAGCTACTCCGAACTAGCTTTCAACGACAGCAGAGGTAAGAATTTTAAGTTTAATTTAACAATTTTTGTTGTGTTTTGTGGAAATAAAATTTTTCATTCGTATACTACAAGATAGGTACGAACACAAAATTTAAAATTTAAAATTATTACCTAAATTTATACGGTTTTAGTATCCATCAAGTACTACAAGATAGGCTTGAAAAACTAATAGTGAAATAAACAAAAAAACTTTGGTTCTAAATATAGTTTGGATTAATTTTTTCGTATACTACCAGATAGGTACGAACCAGATAAAAGTTCAGAAACATTAGTTTAGTTTATACGGCGTTAGTATCCATCGAGTACTACTAGATAGGCTCGAAAAGCTAAAAATTAAATAAACAAGCTTTGTCTTTTGAAAATAATTTGGGTTAAATTTTTTCGTATACTACCAGATAGGTACGAACCAGATAAAAGTTCAGAAACATTAGTTTAGTTTATACGGCGTTAGTATCCATCGAGTACTACTAGATAGGCTCGAAAAGCTAAAAATATAAATAAATTTTTGTGACTTAGTTGATAAAATCCATACGATATGGAAGAAGTTAATAATCAACTAGCACAAATTGTCCAACAACTCAATATGTTGTCGGCAAAACAAGAGGATCAAGACAGACAAATGTCAACGATCAATACCCATCTTGATAAAAGTTTACAAGAAAATGAAGTTAAAAAATGGAATGAAGGAGTAAGAGATTTATTCCGCATTCCAGATCCAATCAAATCTATACCTGCATTTGACGGCAACAGGAAGCAGTTAAATGCATGGTTAAAAACAGTTGAAGACACATTGAATGTCTTCTTACCAATCGTTACTAAGCAGCAATATATTTTATATCTGCAAGCAATTAGTAACAAAATCGAAGGGAAAGCCAAGGACATCCTATGTCTGGCCGGCAATCCCCAAAATTTTGCAGAAATTAAAACAATTCTTATAGAAGCTTTAGGGGATAGACAAGAACTATCCTATTACAAATCTCAGTTGTGGTCTACCAAGCAAGGTGACGCAACATCCGTTCATTTTTACTATAATAAAGTAAAAGAAATAGTTCAAAACATCAAAACTTTATCGAAGCAAAATCATTTATATAATGCTTCATGGCAAGCTATAAACACGTTTATAGATGAAGACGCATTAGCCGCATTTTTATCTGGCTTAAGAAGGCCATACTTTGGATACGCTCAGGCAGCGAGACCTAAAAACATAGAAGAAGCATACGCGTTCCTTTGTAAATTTAATTCAAATGAAATTATTTCAAATAATTCAAGAAAACCAAATACTAACCAACAGATGTACGCATCTAATGTAAAAAAACCAAACGTTTTCGAAATACAAAACAAACCCAAACAGTTTAACAGTCTCGTTAATTCAAAACAGCATTGGAAATCAAACAATGAACCAATACCAATGGAGGTAGATCCTTCTTTAAGGTCTAGGCAGCCCTTTAATAAAAAAATTATAAACAATCACGAAATATATCCAAACCCAGATAATGTAGAATATGAAGAAAATAGTTTAGAGAATGAAAACTTGGAAGAATTAATCCCAACAGAGATAAATTTTCGGGAACTTCAGGATTCAGACGCGGAAGGCTAAACTTTTTACCATATCTAATCTTAAATAACACGTACTTAAATGAACAAATTAAAATTTTAATAGATACAGGTGCTAATAAAAACATTATTAAACCTGGTATAATTCCAATTAATTTACTTGAATTACAAACTATATCCGTAAAAAACATACTAGGAGTTCACAACTCAATTAAAAAGAGCAAAATAAATTTATTAGGTAAAAATTTGCCTATACAGACATATCACGAGCTAGACTTCCACAGATTTTTCGATGGAATACTAGGATCACAATATATGGCTGAAACTAAAGCAAAAATAGACTACCAGTCTAACACCATTACACTAAATAATATAGAATTCAAATTTTTCCGGTATTATCCAACCGAAAACTTTTACAACCACATGGTAATATTTAATACAGAAGAAACTGGTGATTGGTTTGTACCAGAATTCGGTCATTTAAATAAAGATATAACAATCCAACCAGGTCTGTATAAAGCGAAAAACAATAAAACAGTAGTTAAAATTCTTACGAACGATCCGGATCCGCCGAATTGTTTACCCAAATTAGAACTAAAAATAAATAATTTCGAAACATTAAATCCTATACCTATCTTTAACAATTCCATTATTAGTATAGAAACGATCAAAGGTTTAATTCGAACCGATCACCTAAACAAACATGAGCTAGAAGCACTTGTTAAAATTATTTACAAAAACCAAGCAGTGTTGTTACGGCAAAACGAAAAACTGTCTACTACTAACATAATTAAACATAGAATTCAAACAAAATACGAAATGCCAGTTTATACTAAAACGTATAGATATCCTCACGCTTTTAAACAAGACGTCGAGAATCAAGTACAAGAGATGCTTGACAGCGGTATTATAAAAAATTCCAATAGCCCTTACTCGTCACCTATTTGGGTGGTCCCAAAAAAAGAAGACGCATCTGGCACACGAAAGATACGAGTTGTCATAGACTACCGTAAGTTAAACGAGAAAACAATAGACGATAAGTTTCCCATACCTCAAATTGAAGAAATTCTAGACAATTTAGGAAAAGCAGAATATTTTACAACATTAGATCTGAAATCGGGATTCCATCAGATACCAATGGATGCCAAGTTGCAAGAAAAAACAGCTTTTTCTACGAATAAAGGACATTTCGAATTTTGTCGAATGCCTTTTGGTTTAAAAAACGGACCAGCTACATTCCAAAGAGCGATGAACGGCGTATTAAATGGTCTCCTAGGTAATATTTGCCATGTTTACCTAGACGATATAATCGTAGTAGGAACAAATCTTGAAAATCACATAAATAATCTAAACATAGTTTTGAAAAGATTATCACAATTCAATTTAAAAATCCAACTAGACAAATGCGAGTTTTTAAAACGCGAAACTGAATTTTTAGGGCACGTTATAACCCAAGACGGTGTAAAACCTAATAAAGATAAAATTAGAAAAATTTTAGATTGGCCATTACCAAAAAACCAGAAAGAAATTAAACAATTTCTCGGTCTTTCTGGGTATTATAGACGATTCATTAAAGATTATTCAAAAATTGCTAAGCACATGACGAAATATTTGAAAAAAGATATACCATTGGATCGAACAGATCAAGAGTATATCAAATCATTTGAAACATTAAAAAATACAATAGCAACCGATCAGGTACTTGCCTACCCTGACTTTAACAAACCATTTATTTTGACAACAGACGCATCCGAATTTGCTTTAGGTGCAGTTCTCTCACAAATTCAGAACAATGTTGAAAGACCGGTAGCTTTTGCATCTAGAACACTTAATAAAACAGAAACAAATTATGCCGTCAATGAAAAAGAGGCATTAGCAATAATATGGGCAGTAAAAAAATATCAGCCATACCTTTACGGTAACAAATTCACGTTGATAACTGACCACAAACCTTTAACATTCATAAAGTCATCCGAAAAAAACTCTAAAATTTTAAGATGGAGACTTGAATTGGAAAATTACGAATACGACGTCGTATACAAAGAAGGAAAAGCCAACGTCGTAGCAGATGCACTTAGTAGAATGCCTTCTACATCTAAAACCAATGAACTCAACGTTAATGAAATTTTGGTTAATCCTATTCAAGAGCAGCCAGAAGTTGTAGCAAATCCCGCAAGTGATAGTAGCGATTTAGAAACAGTTCACTCTGCAGAAACTTCTGAAGATTATTTTATCCATTTTTCCGAAAGACCTATAAATTATTACAGAAATCAGTTGATTTTTAAAATTTCAAATGTCGACACAATCATCACAGAAGATATTTTCACAAATTTCAAAAGAATAATCATATCAAAAAAATCATTTCAGCTAGATGATATAACTAATTTCATTAAAAATTTCCATAATGGCAAACAATCAGCAATTCTTGCTCCTGAAGAATTGTATGGCAAAATCCAACAATCTTTCAGAGAAAACTTTTCAGAACATGGTCATTTAGTTTTCGTCACTAGAATGGTCGAAGATGTTACAAACATAGATCGCCAAAATGCAATCATTGTTAAAGAACATGAAAGGGCACACAGAGGTATAAAAGAAGTGGAAAATCAAATCAAGAGATCATATTTTTTCCCAAACTTACTAAGCAAGATTAAGAGCCATGTCAACACATGTACTATTTGCAACGCTCATAAATATGATCGAAAGCCCTACAATATAAAAATTTCTCCAAGACCAACTACAAAAAAACCACTGGAAAGAGTTCATATAGACATTTTCAGTATTAATAAAGTCAGTTTTTTGTCAATTATTGATTCATTTTCTAAGCACCTTCAAATGTTGCCTATAAATACTAAAAACCTAGTAGATGTTACTGGTGCACTCACAAAGTATTTTACTCTTTTCGGTATTCCCAATACCATAGTTTCAGATCATGAAACAACATTTCAATCAATACAGTTTAAAGAGTATTTGAATAGACTAAATATTCGATTGGAATACGCCTCTTCCTCTGAGTCGAACGGTCAAATCGAAAAGACTCACGCCACTTTAATCGAAATATTCAACACGAATAAAAACAAAATTTCTAATTCTAATACTCCACAGGCCATAGAACTATCAGTGGCACTATATAACAATTCTGTGCATTCATCTACTGGCTTCACGCCAAATGAGGTAATCTTCAACCAAACTAACTTAATTAACCCACAAGAAATTTATGCACAGGCAAACATAATTTTTAAAAATGTAATCGATAATTTAGAATCAGCAAAGAATAAAATGTTAAAACAAAATTGTAGAAAAGAAGAACCCCCAGTTCTAAAAGAAAATCAAGTAATTTTTATAAAACCTAATATAAGAACGAAAGCTCTTCCTAGAGGAATCGAAACAAAAATTAAAGATGTAACATTTAAAACATTTAAAAATAATAGAAATATAAAAAGAAATAAAAACAAAATTAAAAGAGTCAAAAATACAATAAATTAAATTTTATTTTCATTTCAGAAAAATGATTTCAAAATTATTAATTTTCGTTGTTCTAATTCAATGTTACAAATTTCAAAAATTAGAAATAAGAAATTTATATAATGATCCAATTCTTTTGATTAAAAATAATGATTGTAAATTACAAGTGGGTAATATCAAACTAATACACCCAATAAATCTTACTAATTTAGAAATTACTGTAAAGACTATAAATAAATTTATAATAAACAAAATTGATGATAGATTAGAACTAAATAGAATTGTAGAACAAAAATCTAGAAAATTAAATGATAACTTTTATCAAATTAAGCCTATTAAAAATACTAGACACAAACGATGGGATGCTTTAGGGTCAGCTTGGAAATGGTTAGCCGGTAATCCGGACGCTCAAGATTTAGAAATTATCAACAGCACAATGAATGAGTTAATAAGTCAAAATAATCAGCAGTTCCAGATGAATGATAAAATAAACCATCGAATACAATTGATCACTGAAACGGTAAATAGGGCGCTAGCAAATACAACTATGGTCAACAAGATAGCGCTAACTGAAATTGAAATCATCGCTACCATTATAAACATCGATACCATAAATGGCATCTTGGAAGATATTCAAGAAGCAATAATAAGGACAAAAGCAGAGCTAACAAGTAATAAAATTTTAACAATAAAGGAAATACTTCTGATAAAAGATTTATTAGTTAACCAAGGCGTAAACATTTCATTACCTGATGAAGCATTACAATACGTCACACCTAAAATAGCAATAAACGATGAGACACTTTAAATATTACAGATTCCAAAACTAGAAAAGCAAACCTCTACAGCAATGATGATTATTCCATTAAATATTAATAATACGTTAATCAAAGAATATCCACATCATCTTATCAAATCTAATCAGATATTATTCACAACTACCAACTACAAAAGTTTTGTACAAAAGCATGCTGATATACAAGAATTTGAAGATAACTGTGTTAAACCGTTGATAATGGGTACCGAGAGTCATTGTAATGTGACTTCAGAAAAAGATACAACAATGCAATTCATCGCAGAAGATAAACTTTTAATTAACAACGCTAAAAATGAAACACTGGCTTCACACTGTGGACCAAGTAATCGAAAATTGAATGGAAACTTCCTAATTACATTCTCAAACTGTTCAATTTCATTCAATAATAAGAAATTTCAGTCATACGAGATAAGAAGTGAAATAAAAGAGATTCAAGGAGCATTTCACAATATTCAAGCTACTCGTCAATTAATTTCAAGTATCAATATTGACGATATTGTCCAAGGAAACATTGAAAATCGAAAACAACTAAAACATGTTTATCTAAGACAGATTGATCACCAGAACTGGATTTGGTCATTATCAGGAAGTATATCTATTTCGACAATTGGGATAGTATTATTATGCATCTATATTGGTATTCATCTAAAACAACAATAAAATTTGAAAAATCAAAATATTCAGCGAAGGAAACATCAGACATTGAAAAAATTTCAAGCCATTTAGCAGCTTTGGGAATAAAACCAATGGTCGAGGACGCCCATTCTTTACCCCCCGGAGGAGTTATATTACCAGTCTCACAATGAGATAAGCTGATTAATCACATTAATCATTTATCATACAACATTCCATTCCCATGGTTTGTGAGGTGTCAAATTATTATTATAAAATTTAAATAAAATAAAATGATTAGCTTTGCATTGTTACTGAAATCTAATATTAAGAAATAATTTACTTCTTAAGGAAAATTATATTTAAAAGTTAGTTATTAAGATCAACTCAATGTATAAGGTTGTTTAAGTATCATTAAATAAAAATTAATTAAAAATAAAATAGTTTTTTTTGGTTTATGTGTAACCACAACCTATAATTATATATATATATATATATATATATATATATATATATATATATATATATATATATATATATATATATATATATATATATATATATATATATATATATATATATATATATATATATATATATATATATATATATATATATATATATATATATATATATATATATATATATATATATATATATATATATATATATATATATATATAACGATATGAGCTATAACGGAATTTACCGGCACTCTCACGATCGCATTTCTTGACCTACAACAAAAATTTTTTCTGCATATGTTGCGGCAAAAAATCTTTTGGACAAGTTCGCGAACTGGCCATATCCGGGTACAGGTTAAGTGGCTAGAGCCAAAAAAGTCGAAAAATCTAGGGCGTTATAACTTCCGTTTGAATCATAATATTTTAATAAAATTTATCAATATTGAATATTTGAACATATTTCTATCATTTACTTTCAAATGACAACCTTGGCGTTACAAGTTCCTGAAAAATCAGCTGTTTTAAAAATTTAATAAACTTTGTTGTCCTTGATTTGGCTGAAAATGGCCAATCTCACTTTTGAATATATGCGCATACGTTAACTAGAACATAAATCTTTTCAAAATTTTAAAAAAAATAGTTCAAGTCCAGTGGTTGAGACATCAGGGCTGTTAGAACAAAAACAAACGCAAAAGGCCATGCCTTCCTCATTTTTGAGTTAATGTTATTTAAACTCATACTCACTTTTAGATAAACTTTTCAACTATAACCTCAAAAATTTTCAGCTTTCTAACCCAAGAGAGTCTCAATGTAATTAGCATTAAACCTAATGCATGCCATTCAATTGCAACAACAACTTTCATAAACATATAAAAATATCCCATAGAAAAAATATAAAAAAAATTTCTTTTGTTTTTTTTCAGTTTTTAGTTTTTTTCACAAAAAGTTAAAAAAAAATTAAAACAAAGCTGAGTCATTATTGTTTTAAATCAAGGAATATTTTCTTATATGCATATTGATTACACATTTACAAAAGTCTTCCTAAATTGTAGATATTTGAATTATTTGAGGTGTAAAAGTTGTTTGACAATTTTAGATTATAAATTATGTGTGGTGGTGTTGTAGGTGTGACGTTGTGAGAACGTTTATTTGCTTTTTGGTGGATTTAATGTGTAATTAAAAGTAGTTTTATCTAAATTAAATAAAACTGTTCCGAAATCGCATTGATAAAGTAGTTCCCGTTAATGTATTTAGTTTGGTTTGATAAATTTTTTTTGGATTATTTTGAACTTGGACTATTCTACTTAAATTTTTATTTAAACTAATCTGACACATCCAATTCTATTTGTTCACAAAGCTGTCTGGTCCCGAAATCTACCTATTTCTAGCGGATATACGTGCCGCTTGGACTTTTTAAAAATAGAATGTGTTTGGTAGTAGAAATTACAAGGTATGTCACAACAACACATAACTTAACATAAACTTTTAAGAACAAGGCCCCACAACAACATGCTTTCTAAGGTGTTAGACGCAAATTTTTCTATGATATGTTTTGATTATTTTAAATAAAGAAATATAATATGTATATGTATAATGTATAAAAAACACAGCTATTTCACAGATTTAAGTTTTCACTTCTGTCGGCAGTCCTTAACACAGCCTTCTTTTTTTTCTTTATTAATTTGTTTATTATCAAACAATTTTAATAGCCGCCTGAGCATGAAATTATAGCATTTCGGCGGCATACAAATAAATATTATATAATCAAGTACAAGATTTTTTATTTAAAAACGATCCTGAATTTGAACTAACTAAACTTTTCTAACATATTCAACCAAATAAATCAATTTTATTAACTATTTAATGACAAAAACTGATATACATCAAATAAATTTTGAATATAAAAAAATGAGGAAAAGGATTATCACCATAATTGGTTGATTATATTCACCGAACTGATTTTTAATTACCAAATGTTCAAGTATATATAAAAAAAAACTTATGAATCAACAACATTAAAATGAGACAGCAATCGAAAAAAGAAATATCATTGCGAACAGGGCTGAAAAAGAAAGGATTAAAAAGACGATAAGTTGTGTTGATCGCGGCAATTCATGCATAAGAAAGTTGTATAGACAAATGAGTTTTTACGTGGAAAATATTTTGGTAACAAAATCATTTAATAAGAGAGAACGAGATTTAGGTATGAATGTAGGACAACAATGATGGTTTCCAGTCAGATGCAGAACCAGTCACAGCATTTCCCTGCTCATTCTGCAGCAGCACTTCTTCATACAAAATTTTAATAACTCCACCATTTTGAAGGCAGTTCAGATCAAATCTTCGATTTTTGTTGATCGCATTGCCTATTAAATATTAGGGATGTGAAAAAATAATCGATTATGGAACAAATCGATAAAAATCGATTTATTTTCAATTATGTAAATCGGTTTTAATAAACGATTTTAATATTACAAAAAATAGACTAACAAAACAATTGATTTTTTTTCACTGACGACTTTTTTTTAATTTATCTAATAAAACACAGTCAGACATCTGAATTAAACCTGTACTATTATTAAATGACCAATTTATGTAGATTATCTAAACTAATAATGATAATTTTTTTGGAAATTTTGTTTGTATCCAAAAAAATTTAAAATAATATAACTAAAGTTAAACGAAAAATTCAAATATTCTTCCGATCTCAGGATCTACAACCGACGTAGGTAATTATAGTGAAACAATTTTGTTTGTTGTTGTAATAAATATGTCTCAAATCAAAACTCTTGATATACTCAAAGCTAATTGTTTGCCGCCATAGGCAAAAAACAATGAACCCAGGCATTGCCATATGCAAAAAAAGGTGTTAAATGATGATTTGATTACAACAATGTTTACAGGATTAATAAATGTTGAATGATGATTTGGTTCCAATAATGTGTAAATGAACAATAAAAACTTGTACGATTTGATTACAAATATATGTATATTTATTTTACAAATTAATCTTTTATTAGCTACTGAATACAAACTCGTTTATAAATTATTGTTGCTTCTTGCTTGAAGTCAAAACTAATATTAAAAAATTACATAAAATTACATTACATATTTTGTTAACATTGTAACGTAACAAACAAAGGGAACAAAGGGATTAGTTTTTTGATTTAATTTTTTTAAATGGAGTTCAAGATGGCACTAAATTTTTAAAAAAAATTTTTATATTGAATTTTATATTTCAAAATGGCGCTAAAGTTTCACGTTTTTTCAGTGCTAAAAAACAAGCAGGCTTAGAATAATATATCGAGGGTTTTACCAAAACCCCCAATATACAAGCCTTCTTCATTTTTTAGCACAAAACAAATCGTGAACTTGTAGCGCCATTTTGAAATTAAAACTCAATATAAAAGAAATTCAAAAAATCGCCTTAAAATAACGCCATCTAGAAAAATAAAACTCCACATAAAAGAAATTCAAAAAATTTAATCAAAAACGCTAATCCAATTTTTTGCATATGGCAACGTTCAATGTTTTTTTAAGATGGCGTGAATGAATAGGGCTTGTAGAATATCGGAGGTTTTGGTTTTACTCAAATTATTCAAATCTTTTATTTGTCCGCACACAGTGTAATTTTGATAGGACAACGTCAACAAGCTTTTAATTTAGAGCAAGTTTTCTTCGAAATCGTTGTTTTTTAAGCAATGATAAAAATATTTAGAAATTTTTTTTATCCAAAAAATTTAAAATGAATAGTTGAACGCAGAAATAAAATATTTATTCTTCTGGTCTCAGAAACTTTAAACGAACGGTGATTGGGATGGAAACTTTTTGTTTGAAATTATAATTTCTCTCAAATTTATTCAACAAAATTGTTTTTCGAAAATATTTATCATTACTAAAGTGCTACAGTAACACTTCTTATATAAACTACAAACAATTTCGAACAATTAATCCCAAAATTATCCTGGAAATATTATGTAATATAACGACACGACTTATGAGGAGATACATATATTGGAATTTGGTGGTACTTTTAAAGTCGAATTTTTTTGAGCATTTCCAGAATATGTTTTAAAATTGAGGTACGAAGAGGAAATGCATCATATTATTTTACAGTAAAGTGGTGTACGCAGTCCCGGTACAAGGGGTAGGTGAACTAGCCGCTCGCCTAGGGCGTTTTATTTGAAGGGCGCAGAAATCGTCAAAAAAATTTTTTGTTATAAATATATTATTTCGGTCTGAAAGACCTACGTATTGCATTCATGAGCCAAAAGTGAAATTCTTATCCACAATTTTTTGGCATTTCTCGACGTTTTAGGATCTACTGATTCTAAAAAATCAAAAAAAATTAACGTTTTTCTCCCGGCCGTCATTACCTACGAAATCTAGAAAACCGCTGGAGGGATTTCAACAAATTTGTTTTCTAAAAATAGATATACTCAAGGGACAGATTCGTGTGATCAAAAAAATCATTGTGTCAAAAATAGCAAATTTTCATATTTTTTGCTTTAAAAACGTTCATTTTATGTGATTACGAGTAGGGACATTGAATTTGGAGAAATCTTAATGGTAGGGATTGGTATGTGAGATCAAAAACTAGATTACTGCATTATAACTTTGTCAAAAAAATGTTGTCAAGTGTGTCAATAGAATGATTTTTGTTTATTTTTTTACCCAATTTTTAAGCAAAAAAAAATTTAGCTGTTTTTATGACGTAAATGTAATTGAATATGAAATTAGACATGGTAATTTAAATTTTAAATTTTTGAAACATTTTTGGAATTTTGAAAAAAGTTTGTATTTTTAATTTTGCAATAATTTTTGCAATATCCTTAGAATTTTGGAAAAAGTTTTAATGTTTTGGTAAAAAAAAATTTAGCTGTTTTCATGACGTAAATGTAACTGAACATGGAAATTTTTGAATTTTTGAAATATTTTTGGAATTTTGAAAAAAGTTTGTATTTTTGATTTTGTAATAATTTTTGCAATATCTTTAGAATTTTGGGAAAAGTTTTAATTTTTGATTTTGTTATAATTTTTGCAATATTTTTAAAATTTTGAAAAAAATAGTTTTTGAATTTTATTTACATTTTTAAAATTTTAAAAAAAGTTTCAATTTTTGATTTTGTTATAATTAGTTGCAATAGTTTAGAGAATTTTTGAAAAAAGTTTGAATCTTTGATTTTGTAATAATTTTTGGAATATTTTTAGAATTTTGATAAAAAAAGTTTGATTTTATTTAATTTTTACAATATTTTTGGAATTGTGAAAGAAATATTTGAATTTGTGATTTTGTAATATTTACTCGAAACGCTAAATGGGGAGGTTTTTAAGTAGTTTGCTGATTGTATCATCTTTTCACTAAATTATGTTGATTTATGATCTGTTATAATTTTCCGGCATCGTATTGATGTTTCGTGTAAGTTTTGTAATACATTTCTAAACAGAGATAATGTATTTTAGATGTACTTTAACAAAGAGTAATGTTTGATATACATCGCTGCCCAAAACTAAAAACAATGTCCTCATAAAAGTTTTATACCGAAAACTATATCAAAATCCTTAACCAAAACCGAATTCTTGATATCTCAGAGCTGTGAAATTTAAGCCCCTTCATATTTTTCTTCTTAAATCTGAACTGCAGCCTTTAGATTTTTTTTTTTGAAACTAAGACTGTGTTCCAATCCATGCTATTCAGTACCAAAATTCTAAATTGTACTAAAACTGTCAAATTGGCAATTTCATCGTTCCAATTCAAATATATTCTATGACAGTTAAACATTGTTTTGTTTGTTTTTTCATTTAATGTTAAAAACTAGAATTATATACGGTCTGTCCGACGAGGAGATTTCAATATAAAATATTGAGTTGCTATATTATATGTTTATATAATGCATTAACATTTAGAATTAAATGGCGGAAATAGTCAACTAAATTTTTGACTATTTCAATTTAGAATTTTAGTACTAATTAGCATGGATTGGAACACAGTCTAAATAAGTTTTTCGTTTAATTGTGGGAAAGTTAATGTTTTCCACATTTTGATTTTTCTGGAATTACGTTTTTTTATCTCATCATTATTACTACCCGTGTTCCTTTTAGGTAAACTTGCTACCCGAACCAAATTTTAAATGGAACGGCTTAAATGTGAGGTGTATTAGATTTTTGATCTACTACAACTCAAATTCTTTCTTACCACACGTTTCCGACATTTTTTTTTTTGACAATAAATTGTTTTGACAATTTTGAAAAACAATATTGCTAAACAACGTAAAAGAAAATTATTAGTTTGAAAAAATTTTAAGTTTAAATTTTATTTTGAGTTTGTTAAATTTAAGAAAATTAATTAAATATTAAAAATTTCTGAAAATTAAAATTATGATTCATGCAAAATATAAACAATTAAAGAAAGCTGGACAGAAATATGACATTTAGGCTTGAAATTCTAAATTTGTATAAGCATTTGGGCAAACAAAAAACATTTTTAAAACAAAAAAAAATTAAACGAAAGTGAAGTGAAGTAATATAATAAAAAAAAAGAAGAGTGAAAAAGTGAAGTGATTTCTAAAAAATATCTAGTGAAAAAAGGAAAACATTAATTTATATACAAACAAAACATTTAACTTATTAGTGGTGTATATAAATTAAAAAAGAAAGTGATATAATCCCATCTCCGTCTTTAAAGGGAAAAAAGGATTATTTCATTCAATCATCTTGTACCAAGAAGACACGCCCCAAGACAAAGCAGTTTTTATTTTAAGTGTTTAAAATAAAAATTGTCAGGTTGTATACATTTTATTTTGTCTATTTATATTTGTTACCGATTTTATTATTCCAATTTTGTAATTAATTGCTATCTCCGCCCCTTGTTTTAAAGTAATTTTTTATCGAATCTATGGTCAATTTTCAGTACTGCAAATGTATTGTTTTTTTTCTGTTGCCGTGATGGTAAATTATTTTAATTGATTAATTACTCTAAATACCCCTATTGATCACTAAGGTAAAAGCTTTGAATTATATATTCAGTTTGTATTGAAATAGTTCTTTTTGTTTCTTTTTGTTTTTTATTGATTCTTTCTGGAAATCCATAAATATGCAGGTTCTCACTCAAAAATGTTTTATACCCTAAGTCTAATTAGATAAATAATTATATTAGCGTTATTGTTTTTAAATAATAACATATTAGTAAGTCCCTTAGTATAGTCAATCTTAGTATTTACACACTTAGTAAAATCCTATTATTTAGCGTCCCTACCTCCTGTTTTTTTAGTTATTGTGCTGCAGTTGCGATCTCGTGTCCTACTGTTGTGACGGAGATACACAGATTTTCTTGTATTGTATAGTGTTGAAATTTAGACCTGGTCGAATTTCTGTCACTGTACCTACAATGTCAAGAGGTAAGTCTCAGTCTCAACAAAATGGCCGCAGTGTGAACCAACAGCTTAGTATTGATTTCACAAACATAAGAGGTCTCAATTCGAATCTAAACGAGGTGCATCACTACATCGAAAAAAATAAACCTGACATATTGTTTCTCACTGAAACAATTGTCAGTGGCAAAGCATCGAAATTGGATCTCGATAAATACCACATACCTAGTTACGAGTTGGAGCATTCCTTTTATAACAAACATGGTGTCTGTGTATTTATTCGAGATTCAGTTTCATGTATGAGAATTAAGGCTTACGAGTTGAACTCAAAGCATCATAATTCTCTGGCATTGAAGATCTCAGGTGTAAATGAAGCTATGTTTATAATAGGAATATACAGATCCCCCAACTCTCCTCCCGACTGTCCTTTTTTCGACAAACTATCGTGCAACCTCGACAAAATTTGCAAAGACTACCCCAAAGCAAGACTAGCCATTCTTGGAGACTTTAACATTCATAATAAAGAATGGTTGAAATACTCATCACGCACTGACGATGTAGGAAGACAAGCCGAATTAATACTGGCAGATTACCATGGTTTGACTCAAATGATAGAGTGCCCCACAAGAATACCGGAGAATGCACATCATAATAATAATTTGCTGGATCTGTTTTTGACAAACGAGCCTAATACAACGAAAACAAAAGTTGATCAACCCCTGGGATCATCGGACCATTTACTAATATCAGCAGTAGTAAAATTTTCATCACCTTCACCAATTAAAGCCAATCCTCGTCGCGTTTGGAATTATAAACGCGCTGACTGGGAAGGATTAAGAAACTTTTATGAAGAAACACCTTGGAAAACTGTTTGTCGTATTGAGCAAGATCCTGACACTGCAGCACTAAGAGTTTCTGAAGTCATAAAAGATGGAATGCGGCGGTTTATTCCAAATCGACTAATCACTCCTAAAACTGAACCTTGGTTCACGCGGGATGTTGATGAGGCGGTGAGGAATAAACGCAAAGCATTTAAGGCATATAACTCAAGTAGAACACCAGAAACCTATTGCGCCTATAAGAAAGCAAGAAATATTAGTAAATACAAAATAGATTTGGACAAAGACGCGTTTATCCAGAAGAAAGCAAAAAAATTTGCGGAGCACCCATCTGGCTCTCGTAGTTTCTTTCAAGCAGTTAAATCAGTCCAGAGCAATTTCACACGATCCTCTATTCCAACCTTAGTTCTGAATGACATTCCTGTGAGCGACTCGAAGGAGAAAGCGGATCTTTTGGGTCGTTTGTTTGCAGAAAACTCAAACATAGTTGAACCTACCTATCCTCCTACATTACTTCCTCCAGTTGAAACAAAAATGAAGCCAATTGTTTTTCGGTGTAATATTGTTCGAAAAATGCTTCTTTCAATCAATATCAACAAATCCGCTGGTCCCGATGGTATTCCACCCCTTATTCTGAAAAACTTTTCTAGGCAGCTAGCTCCAATTCTAACAAAAATTTTCTATTTATCTTACAAAACCGGAATATTTCCCGATTCTTGGAAACTGGCCAGTGTTCAACCTATATCAAAAAAAGGTAGTAAGATTGACCCCCATAATTATAGACCAATTGCAATTCTGTCGGTTTTAGCTAAAATATTTGAAAAATATGTTAACTATAATCTAATAGAATATTTGGAGATGTCACGAATTATTGATGATAAGCAGTATGGTTTTCGTAGAAGTCATGCAACAGGTGACCTGTTAGCCTACGTAACCCATCTGTGGAACAAATCGCTGGAGAATCATGGTGAAACATTCAGTATTTCACTTGATATTTCTAAAGCATTTGATAAAGTGTGGCATAGAAATCTAATTGCTAAATTAAAATCTTATGGTATAGACCATCTTACTGTGTTGTGGATTCAAAGTTTTCTTACAGGTCGTCAATTTCATGTTAATTTAGATGGTATCACATCCAATATTTTCACAACCAATGCTGGGGTTCCCCAAGGTTCTGCACTCTCACCAACCTTGTTTCTTCTATACATTAATGATTTACTTATTTCCACAGTGCACCCAATCCATAGTTTTGCTGATGACAGCACATTGCATGCATCACATGCATCTCCTAAATTTCGATCTCATTCTGCAGTCACCACTGATAGAGAGATGTTAATTGATTCTATCAATGCAGACCTAGAGCGTATAATGGAATGGGGCGATCGTAATCTTGTTTCATTTAATCCAACGAAAACCAAACTATGCCGTCTATCACGATTAGAGAGACAAAAAAACTTCCCTATTAAGATAAATAATGAGGAATTGCATGAGGTTGAATCAGTAAGGCTTCTTGGAGTTGATATTGAAAATAACTTGAAATGGAATAAACATGTGTTCAACCTTGCTAAATCTGCAATGCAAAAATTAGGATTCTTGAGTCGATGTAAAAAGTTTTTCAAACCGGATCAAATTTTGCTGATCTATAAGTCTTTTATTCGTCCATGTATGGAATACTGCTGTCATGTTTGGGGTGGTGCTTGTCAGTCAACAATAAAATGTCTAGACTCTGTACAGAGGAAGGCGATACGGTTGATTGAAAATACCGAACTAACTGATCAGCTTGATACACTCCAGCACCGCAGAAATGTAGCTGAATTGTCAATCTATTATAAATATAACTTTAGCGAATTCTCTTCAAAAGAAATTCAAAACATCCTTCCATCATGTGCGCAGTACAATCGAAGAACAAGAACTTCAGAGTCATCCCACCCATTTGCTGTCAAAATATCTCGATGTAGAACTATGTCCTTCCAGAACGATTATTTTAATAGAGTGGCCAAACTCTGGAATTCCATGCCTGCGTCCATATTTCCCGATGAATTTGCCCCTCAGACATTTAAAAAAAATGTCAATCGTCATTTAAAAGAATTAGTATAGTTATGTCCAGTCCACACCCATTCCTTTCATTTTCCCCATCTCCTTCCTTTCTAGTTGACATGGTATCTTCGGATATTCAAAGAGTCTGAATAATGAATATTTCATATTTAGTGTGCTAAACATGTCTAACTAATTAATAAAAAAAAAA
The DNA here is from genome assembly GCA_963693315.1 of Diogma glabrata. Lineage (NCBI taxonomy): Eukaryota > Metazoa > Arthropoda > Insecta > Diptera > Cylindrotomidae > Diogma > Diogma glabrata. The sequence continues at coordinate 265,304 of CAVNZG010001721.1, forward strand.
AAAAAAAAAAAAAACATATTTGAAATTATTCTCTAAACTGACAAAAACTCTGGCGGTCAATAGAAACGTAAGTTTGTCACGTAGCTTTACCATCATTTGATATGGTTAACTTGAAAACGAAATTTAGTACAAAAATAAAGGAAAATGTGGTAAATGGAACACACTTACTTTCGTCAACTAAGGGCATTTTGATTAGAGGCTTAGATAACACGGAGGTGTGAACTGTAGAAAAACAGATTTTGGTGGGGCTTGCAAAAGAAGTGTGGAGCAGTTGGGTCATTCGGTTTTGAAATTCTTTTATTCTTTTGGTTTTCTTTTGGTTTTGTGTTATTTTATTTATTTTTTGGTTTGAGGAATTTCGAAAAGAAATTGTAGTGAAATAAATGTGGATTCAAATTAGTTGATGTGATAAAAATGTATTACTAAAACTGCATTTTTCGAAAAGAATTAAAGTGAATTAATTATCGCTTGCAATTAGTTGATCTTATTGTAGAGAAATTATAGTGAAATAATAGTCGGTTGTAATTATATGATTTCATAATAAAGATATATTACAAAAAAAAAATGCCTATATGGAAAAGCAATTATTGTGAATCCATTAGTGATTAAAAATTTCGTTTTCCCTTGAATTACTGGGCACTAAGTCAAATACTTCATGAAATCAATCTCGGCACGGATTCAAAAAAAAGAAGGCAGTGTTAAGGACTGCCGACAGAAGTGAAAACTTAAATCTGTGAAATAGCTGTATTTTTTGTCTGTCTTCCAGAGTCTAATCTCGGCACTAAGTCAAATACTTCATGAATTCAATCTCGGCACGAATTCAAAAAAAAGATGGCAGTGTTAAGGACTGCCGACAGAAGTGAAAACTTAAATCTGTGAAATAGCTGTGTTTTTTGTCTGTCTTCCAATTATTGTAGCATTGCAAATTTCAGATTGTTTAAATTAAAATCATTAAAATTATTCTGGGTTTCACATCTATCAGTATTCCAAGCAACTTGTGACATACCTTGTAATTTCTACTACCAAACACATTTTACTTTTAAAAAAATAGCGCATCATCAAAGAATATTTCATAACTTAGAGTAAGGGATGGTTTCGTTGATTGAAAATACTTCATCCGCCAGCACCCCTAAGATATCACTTTGGCTAATGAGATTGCACTGCTATTGCCAGTGGTATACGATATCCCAAGATAATTCATATGCCAATAGCAGGGACTAAAGTACGTGTGGTTGTCACACCCATAGATCAACAATTTTAAATTTTACAGATCTTCCTGCGGAAAACTAAGTAAATTAATTGGTATTAATGCGCATTGTTGCCGTTTGGAAATCACAATCGGCTAAGTGTCACCACTTTTAATTATTTTATTTATCATGATTGCCATCCATGTTTAATCGTACATATGCTATGCTTCTTTATATAGAATTTATGCGATTTCCGTCTCGTAACTGTGAGCTTTAAATCGATATAATCGATGTTATCAAGTTACAAGTATTAAGTCTTCAGGTAATTTTAGAAACATGTATTGCATACAATTTCAAACCAACAATTTCGATATACAAATGTAATTGTTTTAGGTTATACTATCTTTCCTACGTTCAATATTTATTTAGCATGATGACTAGAATGCAAATGGCAAAAGACAATAGCAATTTAACTTTAAAAAACTGCATTACAGATCAATTTTTTAAAATCCGTAAAAAGAAATTTTTATTATTTTTATAAATTCATGAATAAAAAATAATAATGTTAATGGTATTTAATAAAAATTAAAAAAAAAACAATAAAAAAAATGTACCAGTTCAGGAATTGAACTCACGATCTACAGAACATCAGTCGAGCGCGATATCCACATCGCAATGTGAAACGTTAAGAAATGGTGGATGTGTTTCATATTTAAAAATATTTTGCTGATTTAAAAATTGATAATGCGAATATATAGATTTTACTTCATACAAAATTTTACAACGCGGCTAAAGAAGTTTTCACTTCAAAAATTGAATTAGTGTAGAGATTTTTTAAAAAATTAAATCTTGGTCCTATGTCAGTTTAGAAATGTCTGCGCTATGTCAGTTTGGATAAATTTGCGCTAATTAAAAAAACTGAATTAGTGCCGATTTTCTCGGCGCTATGTCATCGGTGCTATGACAATCAGCGCTAATTCATGGAGCCGTATTGCTCGGCATTACTTTTTTCCGTATTGGCTGAATTTAGTTCAACTGAAGATGACACATAGTTTCCTAATTCTATATACAAAGATTACCTTAATTTTATTTTTATAATCTTTTGAGTTAAAACTTTCAATGAAATTTCAATTAGCGTCCTTATTGATTTTTTTGTTCGTATAATAATACGTTTTGTAAGTACATATTTTATAAATGATTTTAAATCAAATAACGAGCTAGCTATATCCCAAAAGATTTATCAATAATATCTTTGAACTTGAAGTGTGAATTCAAGAACCAACACGTGTTGCTTTTAGATTATGTATAACAAAGGACTTAAATAATTTTTTCTTTAAAAATAGAAATTTTTCTTTAGAAAGAAGAAAACTGATGATTTTGCAATCATCTTTGATTTAAATTTAATAAAAACCTATAAATAAATCTGTGATAAAGAGCCACACGACCTACAAAAACAAAGCTTTATTACCTACCAATCAAATTAAACAACACCAACACGACTGGATTGAGAGCTTCTTGGAAAATGGTAGTTTAACACATTTTCTGGAATTTACAATAACATGTGTAGCCACTAGCCAAGCCAGCCTTTGTTTGACTCTTTTCTGTTTCATTTTCTTTTCTGTTTCATGCAACAGAATTTTGTTCAAAAATTCTGTCGTAAGTGTAATGCAACGTTAGAATTTTTAAAAGAGTTTATTCATTCAAATGGTGTCGCAAAATACGTTCTAAAAATCCCATTCTTAGATTTGTAATTTTTTTTTTGTTAAATCTTAATCTATATCTGCTTCATTGGCTGGAACGTGAAAGAAAATTATCAGAAAAAATAACAGATATGGTAATTTAAAAATAAAATGTAATTTTAGCAACACTTCAAAAACTTTATACCAATTCTGTGTTATAAACATATGAACATAAACCATGTGTGCTGTTGTTTTATCATTTCTTTTCCGTTTTCTTAAAGCAATACTATTACAGTTAGGTTTGTGAGAAGAAATGAATTGAGATTTAATTTAAACGAATTATAGACAACAAAAACTAAAAATTGACATTACACTAAGAATAAGATCATTTATTTTGTTGAAATAAAATCAATTAGTCCACTTTTGTTAAGAGAATTGAATTAATATAGTAAAATAAGAAGTTAAATACAGTTGGGTCGTGGTGATAAGAAACTTTTTCTAATCAGTTATTTTTGGTTCAGTTCAAGATTATCAAAATAATGCCAAAGTTTATAGTTTTGTGACAAAATGGTAAGAGATTTTACATCATGTGTTTGTGTTCATTTATCATTTTTTGTGGAGGAGTTTTGTTTAAATCAAAATAAGTTTATGAGTGAGGATAGCTAATAAAGTGATGATTTAATGAAAATGTTTAAGAATGAACTTTAAAGTGAAAACAACTTATATGTAATATCCATAATCCATAGCTCTGTTTCGAAATTAGGCAGGGGCACACTCAATGGAGGGGATCCTTGGGTTCGAACCTCCCCTAACCAAACATTTTTCAGTTTAGCATATATATATCATGCTAACAAGGGAACTAGGGTTTGTCCGTATTAAACAATTTTTTTTGAGGACTTTAGAAAAGTTTATTTTAAAATTTTGAAAATTAAAATTATCAGGAAAGACCCACGCCAGCAAAGCATTCTAAAAGCGGTAAAGCAGATGCGAGACTCCGTTAAAAATCACGTTGAAAAGCGAAAGCTCTGTGATCAAGAAATAAGTTGCTCATTTAAGTCATAGTCATACCATGGTTTTCAAGGAATTTGTTCCAGATATATGTGACAAAGAAAGTAAATCTCCAATCGCTGTTCCTTTACGGAATTCATGTTGTCGTTCATTAAAGTAGTATTTTATTTGCCCAATCGAAATTCAGATTGAACTGTCAATACGCAATTTTTAAATAAAATGAACCAAAGAGTTCGATTTAGATATCAAGTGGAAGGTTGGTAGTGCTTGTTCAGGAAGGAAATAAAAGAGATAAAAATCAGCAAACTTATTTATTTAATCTTTTATTATTGTTATAATTTGATAGTTCTGCGTGTTAATATACTTACATTACTTATACTTATTATACTTACATTTTTATTAATAAATACTAAAGTCAAATTGTCAAAACTTTAAAATTTTGAAATTATGACAACTTTTAGAAATAAAAAATGATGGATTACGTGTTGAGTACGCGAACTAAAATTCAATTCTGCCTTTTCAAAACCAACTATTTTGTCAGATTTGGATTTGGATTTTGATACATGAAATTGTTAGTGTAATTTGGCAAATAAAATACGGCTTATGCATTTTTTCGGCTTACAAGAAGCTCATAATATTAAAATTTATGTATTTCTGAAATATTTTAACAACAAGCGACAAAATTAATATGGGTCTGTAATTTCTTGAATTGGAACTTGCTGCACACAAACCATTTTCCATATTTTAGGAAAAATCACCTTCTTTTATGAGAAATAGAAAAGTTTAGTGAGGATTGGTGTCAACGCTTTAGCAAATGTTTTAAGAATAATTGGAGAAATTCTATCAGCCGACCCAGATGTCTTATTAGTATTAATTTCTACAAGTGTTTTCCGGAATATATTTTTACGATAAATGATCCGCCCCATTTTGTTAGAAACTCTAGGAATTACTTTAGATTGGAAATTAGGTTCTACTAATGTAGAATTTAAAGAGGAATGTTTGTTCTAATTTCTTTGGACAACCTTAGGGGCTTTATAAAAACTGCATGAACCAGCTGAGTGCTCAGTAAATTTAGTAATTTTTATAGTGAAGGATTCAATCTCGCACCAAAATAATTTTCCCCCTCTTAATCATTTCAAATGCATTTTCAGTTACAATAAGAAATGAAAACAAGGTTACTAATATTTTCTTTTATTTGTTTAAACCTCTATGTTGATGCAAGGTACAAAATTGTGCATTTTAGTGTATCGATTCTTCGATTGAAGAAATATCGATGTTTTTCGATTGAAGTAGGGCCGGTCGTTACACTTTTTTCCTAATAAATAGATGCTGCTCTGCGTTTATTAGTTTTCTACATACATTTCTTTCTGTGCAGTATAATCAGAGGTTTTCATCAGTTTTGTTTCAGTTATGCTTTCGAAAAGTTCTTTTTTTTATTTTTTTTTTTTTGCTTTTTTACATTTACTCGAAAACCACAGATCAATATTCGGACCGATCAATCTATTTGTGATACACGTGATTATATCCACGTGTATTATTTCTGAAAAATTGGAACCAGCAATGTTTGAATCTTGTCAGAAAAGACAATTACATTTCGAGGAAAACCATTTAGAGAAATCTCTAAGCATCTACCAATCTTCAACTTTTTAATCCCCAACAAGACGAGGATTAGCTTTAAAATGTCAAGAAATTTGTAAATTTAAATGTAAGGAGATGAAATTATGATTTGATCTACCTAAGGGATCTGATATTTTAAATTATACCAACGAAGGATGATTTGTAAAAAACTGCTTTGGACAGGAATGCCAGGAACTCTGGTAGGTCGGTCTTATCTGAGTAAAAATAAATATAAAAGTCAAATTAAAATATACTATAAATTTTGTTCCTTGGGCCCCACCCTAAAACTTTTTGTGTGCGCGCCTGAAATTACGCTTTAAATTTTCCTGAAGTATCCTAATTTAAACTTTAAAGAGACTTAGAGAAATTAATACAAATACTAACGATGAAATCTTTTGAAAATCACTTCCAGTTTACAATCACCATTCATGGGAAACGTGTACTTGAATATGCAAATTTTGTGGATGATAAAAACACATCTTGCTGAAACTATGTTAAAACGAAAAATTATCTTTGTAGTGTGCTAAATAATAATTAAAAATCTTAACTATTCTAATTAATTTGTGTATTAAATTAAATTTAAAAATTTGTATTTAACAAAAAATATACCGTACCACTAATAAACATTTGTAATAAATTTTTATTAGTGGTAACGTCCTCTGCAAATTTTTTTTCGATTAATGGTTTCGTCTGCTGTGATTTTTTTTTATCTAGTTGCAATGCAATCTTAACCTCTACAGTTCGGTGTGGATGTGTAATATTTACAGTATACGCCGTTGGACCATCAAAACATACAGAAGGAAACGAAACTTTAATGGTAACTCAAGACCACTTTCAGGCACTGATAGTAGAGCAGGTTAAAGTCGTTTTGCTAGAATTAGTCTTGGAGAACCGTCAACTTCTTCTCCACTATTTCCTCCTGCTTATTTTGCTTTTTATTTTTCGTCATCTTTTCCCCAAATTAAGCATGCATAGCGCCAAAATTTCCTTTTTTTGATCTGATAAGTCAAGCTTTTGGTTGCCCACATTAGACGGCCAATGATTTATTGCTAACACCAGAACTCAGCATACTATAAGTATGGCTATGTTATTAGCGCTCTCACCTCTAGCTTCTCTAATCGGGGATATTTTAACTAGACTTGATCCTGTTAATTTTTATGATAGATGAAAGAGACTCTTCTAGTCCACTTATCCAATAGCTCCTTAGACCATGTACTAAACAAAATGTTCTCAAAAGTACTTATGACTGCTAAATCACAAGGCGCTTTTCTAAGGGATACTCATAATTATTAACTACAAACAGCCGTGGGAACCTCGATCATGGCAATCGTGGCCGGTTTGCTAACGACTGTTAAAGTACCTGATAAAGTTTTTTCAAACTTTTAAAAATGTTTTAGCGGCATCTACCCCTCCCGCTTCACCTTCTTTCTCAGTTGATATCATAACACTTGCTGGACAATTCAAAAAACTGAAGGCATAAAAAATACAACTTCTCAATGTCATTCAACAAAAAAATATTGGAAAACCTTCTCCTCGTTAACGGAGTAGATTCAAGGATCGAAACTATAATATAGAAACTTAAATCGCAACCAATTTTAACCACTCCCCTAAGCGAGCACGGTCCAAATCGCGCGTAAAAATGTTAGATGATATTTGCTACTATCATTAGTTACAAGTGTGATACCATTAAATACTATCCTGATTGCAAACACTTCATAACACCATTTCTCTTCTTCTCATTCTTCAAAATAACACCAGGGTGCTCACATGCGATGCCATAGGACGATTGCCGTTCTAAACGCCGTTTTATAATCCTCGACATTGCCTCTTCCAAGCTTTACTTCATTGAAACAGGCAAGAAAGTGTCAGTTCTGCCCCCTACTATGAAGGAAAAATTTAATAGTAAATCAGACTTCTCACTCTATGTTTAGCTAACGCTACAAAAGTTAGCACTTATGGTCAGAGCTTTGTTTCAGCCCATGTTACCATTCCTATTATTGGAATTGATTTTCTGAATAAGTATGGTTTTTTAATGAACAAAAAATGAAGTCGGTCCTAACGGTCCACTAACATGCTTATTTAAAATCGCTAAACTCTCCATTCATCAAGCATTCATCAAGCTTCTTTAACTACTACCAACGTATTACTCGATTTCGATATCCTTAAAAAATTTTAAGGACTAAGCATCGTAAAGCTGGTTAAAACGTCTAACCGTCCTTCGTTCCCACCGTTAAATAGAAGAACGATGAGTGGAGACCTTACGGTGACTACCTTACGGTGACTACCATCATATTCCATAAATTAAGGATTTTTCTTAACATCCAAGCATGCAATTTATTTTCTACCTTGATCTTGTTCGTGCATTCATCAAATTTTTGTTGGTGCAAAAACTCAAATTTCGAACTGTTCGAATCTGTTCATAATATGACTTCGGATTGAAAAACGCGATTGAAAAACAATTAATCGTTATGAACGTCCCAAAACGGTAAAGCAACGCCGACGTTTTTAGTTATGATAATTTCTGTATAAATTTATGTATGATATCTCACGCTGGATGGCAATCAAGCTATCCTGAATTATCTTCTTTCTTTTCATTTGCTATTCATTCCTTTTTTAAAAATTTACTATCAAAACCTGTATAAAAACCTGTATAAAGTTTTATATATGACATCACACTTTTATCATTTTATCACATTTGGACACAAAATTATGAAATTTAGTTTTTTTTTCATTTTGGTTCTTCGAGCCGGATAAGAAAGAGAATAAATACAAAAAAGATCGTCATCAATAATTTCTCTACTTTGACGCTGCAAACGAACATCCAATCCGAACGAACATCCAATCGTTTAAGGCTCTTTACGGAATATGGAAATAAGTTTGGATACTATTGTAATTTCCACTGAAGGTTTATGTTTGCAGCATTTCGTTAGGTTATTATGAGCCCAGTCAGTTATTTTTAATATTAGACGAAAATTTGCAGTCTTTAGTAGTATCAACAAATTTTAATATTAAGTTATTGTAGTTGTTAGCATGCCATTAGTATTGTAGACGAAAGATTTAACAACCAGTTTGTGTAATTAATTTGCTCTATTTACGCTAAAATAATGGTTGATTAAAATCTCTTGTTGGTTATCAAATTTTCAATATGTTTTCCATATACCATTACAAGACGTCGATGTGATAAGGCCGAGGTTTTTATTTTTGAGATCGTGTATCACCTGATTCATACTTACGTTCTACAGTTAATTACTCATGGTGATAACATTCAAGAGACTCAGTCAAGTACTACCACACTGAAAAAAAAATTAAAGCAATGACAACCTCATCTCGAAGTTAACTATTTATTATTCAAACAAAAAAAACTACTTACAAACAATTTCACTGTGATTGAAAAAACTACAGGTAAACATTTTCCTGACAACAGAATGAGGTTTATTTTAAATGTTAAGTGATACATCCAATATAACAGTAGTTAAATAAAGTTCATAACTATTTCTACAAAACAAATTTTTTTTTGGCTTTATATCATGATAGTCTAGAGAATAAAGACAAAAAAAATTGGTCAACTTCGAAAAAATTCCAACCTTCAGTATGTGGTTCTAAACAAAATCCCAAAAGCCCCCATCAAAGGACACAAAAACTGTTTTTTCTATGATAACAAATGAAAAGTCTATTCTACTAGTGTAAAAAGAATAACAAATTGTAGTTGCTATGGTTTTTCATATAATTTTACAAAGTATTTTAGAATATGAATTTTGAATGTTATGTTGTCGATTTCTAATTTTATAATTCATAGTAAATATCGATCGATCGACTATCATAGAAAAAATTGAATTTCCTACGTGAGATAAAAACGTTTTTCGTTCGGAAACATGTCTCATTCGACGCTAGCGCGTCTTGTGAACAAATGTTTGCTCACGAAAAAATAGTATATTACATATCTAGAGTTGTAAATAGCATTTTACATGCGAGGGAAAATTTTGCGCACGAGACGCGGAGCGTCGAGTGCAGTATCTTCACGAGCATGGAAAATGCTTTACAACTCGAGATTTGTTATATACTTTTTCTACGACTTTGTTTTAAGGCCCAAACGCATATAATTACTTGAAAAAATGAACTACTAATTATAATTTAAATGCAAATTGTTTACAAATTGTGGTAGGCTTTGCATTATTCTGTGTCAAAATGAATTGAAATATTTAGTTTTTAAAAATCAAATTTTTCTTTAAATAAAAATTTTTCATTTTATTAAAAGCGTGCGGTAATATATATATGAAGATCCATTACCGCACGCTTTTTTTACTTACCGCACGCTATTTGAAATAATCAATTTACATGTCATGGATAGGGTGATGTAATTTATAATTTACAGTGATAGGAGTAGAAAAAAAGTAATACTTACATGGTTTTTGTAGCTACTGTGGCTAAGTTACAAATTTTATTATTTTTATTATTTTATAATTTAATAACTTTTTTATTTTCAATCAAAATCACCGTTATTTTTACGCAAACCCATTTTATTACGTTTGATCACACGTAATATTTTTTGCGACACATCGGTGAGGAGGTTTGAGATATTGTTTAGAACCACAAAATGCATGCAAAAATTCAGCTCCTAATTTTTCCGAAGCGCAATATATTTATTCCCTGTATTATGGATGTTTCATTTAAATAAAAGTAATTGAAATTGATTGAACCATATATAATTTCCACATGTACGTAAAATGCGGTTGCCTCAACTACACCGTTCTGTACATATACAGCTATCAATTTCGGTGTTCATTTCGCCATATCTGAGGTTGGTTTTGAAGGTGCGTCGCACATTAAGTAACATCAATCAATTTCAGTAAACGGTAAAACTTTAAATTGCTCGTTACATCAAGAAATTGTAAAATAATAAATATAACTGATTATCAGAAGTCGAACCAAATTTCGTAAAAAAATAATTAATGTGTTTTTTAACCAAAAAAAAAACAAATCAATCTCGAACGTTTTTACTCCTCTATTTTCTCACTCCTTTTAAATCAAAAATTTTTATTCACTAGTGTCATTCACCATTCCAGCCTAATTCATAAATTAAAGTATCGTATGATTTGATTGATTATTGGTTTATCTGTATTATAAATATTTTGTTTATTTTCCTAGATAGCCATATCAGTTGGTTTCACATTGCAATAAATTACCATAAATTTTAATTTGTCCAAGTGAAAATAAAAAACCCAAAAACATGAGATATGAGACATGAAAAACCAACAACTAAACTTGTGTGAACTTTTTCTTATTTATATCATGAATATGAGGAGAATGACCTATTTGTAAGAGATGAAAATTGGGGTGAAACGATGCAATTTATATAATATAAAGTTTTGAAATATAAAAACGAATTTGTAATAAATATTTTTAAACAAACAAATATTAGGTCTCATTTCAGACGAATGATTTTTATAAGATTTTTCTAGAATGTTAGAACTAAAATATATTTGTTCATAAAACTCATTTCAGAATATCAAACACGTAGCAATATTTATTTACCTTATCTTTCAACCAACAAACTGTAATGCAGCTAAAATTCTTGGCGTATTTCCATTTCCGAGTAGAAGTCATTCAATATTACTGGAAGTAATTATGATTGAACTATCAAAATTAGGACACGAGGTTAGAAGAAATTACATACGCTTTTACGATAATTTTAGACTTTTGCCCAATAATTTTAAATAATATTTTTAGATAACTGTTATAACAAATTTTCGAGCAAAAGAAAAATTAAATAATTATACAGAAATTATAATCGAACCCAAACTAGATCATTGGAAGACAGGTTGGTTAAAATTATTTATGTAAAACTTTTAGTAAAAAATGGCAAAACATGTTATTTATATTTAATTATATATAATTTTTACATATGTGGTAAGAGAAACTATGTTACTGGGTCGGATAAATCCCGTCGCATAAAGTAAACCTGACATGTAAAAGCACATAATATCATGATTCATGACCTCTACCTATATAGAATGAAGTATGTACAAACAAATTTTTCTTTTGCTTTTTAAATAACAATCCTATGTAGTATTCGGTTGAGACAAGGTGGTAAACAAATCATGATTTTTCTTTCAGTTGCATAGTATTAAACGCACTCATTTAAGATAGAATAAAAAACAAATTTCTCTTTTATTTTAAATGTCAAAATGTTTTGAATTTAGACGCCAATAAAATAAACTGACCAGACGTCCCACGCTGCGTGGAATTGTCCCACATTTCACGGTGCTGTCCAACGAGCAAATCTGTGCTACAAAGCGTCCCACGAAACCAATATTTGCACAGTTAAAGTTGAGTTTATGCCAACATTTTATGTTATTGAAAGCAATCATTTAAAAATAGTTCTATATTGTTTCACAGTTCTTTCTTTTTCTTGAATAGGATATGATAGAGAAATTTATAATAAAATAAGTAAAAAGCCAATTTGTTTTAAATTTGCAGGACAGTGACATATTGTTTGATAATGTGACGCTCTGTCGTTTTAAATGATTAAAGCCCAGTTATAGACCTATATGAAGGCTCGTTTCTTCGAGCAAGCAATACCGTGACATCATACACCGTGGACTAAATACAGTTCAGTCGTCAGCATCCCTAAGGTACCACCTTGGGCAGCGATATCTTACTGCTATTGCCAGTGGTACTGTAGTACAGCTCTTACAGTTTTTATAATATGATTTGGTAGTTTAACTGTTTAGAGAGAAAGAGAACAAACCAGTGCAGATTTTTTTACTGAAATATTGTTTCAATTTAACTATAATTTTTTCAGTTACTGTAAATTCCTTTTCTCAGTAGAACCTTATATTTAAACAATTTTTTATTGCACCCCTTTTCATTGTTTGAGATAAGTTGCAATTAACAATGAACGTTATTATATCAAAAAACATATATGCAGATACCAATTACAAACAAACATAAAAAAGCGTTGCTATCAGCTGCTGTATCCAGCAACCTAACCAGGTTTTTTAAACCATTATAATGGTTACAAATAGACTAAAGCAGGGGTGCCCAGAAATCATGGAAGAGATGGCCAAAAATTTACAAGAACAAGAATGACTGGCCGCACGGAAAAAAAATAAATAAACAGTATAAATTATGTTAAGATTTTTTATTCAAATTAAGTCGCGAACATTAAATTCTTGTGTAGTATTACTAATTCTTAGTTCGTTTTTCAAATTAATGTCAGTTAGTCTATTTCTATAGGAATTTGTTAGGAATATTTAAGTTTGAATTTAGTACGTACCAAAATATTGTACTTTTTTAAACGGAACTTATTATTATTGTGGTATTTGCTATTTTTATAATATTTTTACTGGCCGCACCAAATCATAAAACTGGCCGCATGCGGCCAGATGGCCGCAGTTTGGGCACCGCTGGACTAAAGGATTATAAAAATAGGCCTATAGAAATAGGCAAAACTATAAGAAATATTTATAAAACAGAAACTATTTGCTGCTTCCATCCCGTTTAACACGACTAAAGCTTTCGATCGATGAATTGCACATCTAAACTAAATAAATCATTATTTGATAACACATTTGCATATGGCACAAAATTAGAAGCCATAATTAAAAATATTTTAATGTATCGTACCCTGGAGTCCGGACCAGGTAAAACGGTTTACGCATCGAAATATATAGAATTAAAATATTGCCGATTCTAAACAGCAGTTCAGTACCGTGGTATGTCACGATGTGAAAAAATGACTAACCAATCTCAATTCGAATTTGAACCATAATTTATGGGGGTTTGGATGAGCCGAGCCGTTTATATTCTGTATACTGGAATTAGAACTCCTGATGATTTAATGCCAATCAATGATAATAGCATTAATGCACTAAAAAGATAATTTGAAGGCATATTTAACAGTGGCTAAGAAATGTCCAATTAAAGTCAAAGAATTTTTTGAGAAAAAAAATGTCTCTTCCCCATGGCTAGCATACTCCACCACATCATTAAACTGATTGAGAGAGAATCATCTAACGCTATGAAAATAGTTCAAACATTAAATAATTTGAAAGAAAGCTGCAGGAAAGTCTAAATTCAACAAAACTTCGGCATGTCGAAAAAAGTGTAGTTTTGACAAATCCTACGTAGATCAATAAGTGAAACATGAAAACATTTGTTTGGCCAAATTAAGGTTTATTTCTCAACATACATTCCTTTTAATTCGATACAGTATTTCTAACTTTTTTATCCCGTCTGAAAAGTAATCCTTCGGAAGCTCAGCAAAATAGACGTCAGTTTCAGCTACAATTCTCTCTTTTGAGTGAAATCGCTTACCGGTGAGCCATCTCTTTAGGCTTGAAAATAGGCCTGGCGAACGCGCTGGCTGAGGAACCAGTTCATATTCAATTTCGTCCAATTTTGCTTGAGAAATTAACGATGTATGAGCATGCGTGTTGTCATGATGATAGATAAATTTTTCAAATGCAGCCGTTTTAAATAATGATGAATGATATGCCGTATGCGCCAGTTATGGTTGTACTTTTTTCCAAAATAGTCGATGAATATTTTCCCCAATCCCAAAATATATTCCCCCAATCCCAATCCAACAATCCCCCCCCCTCCCCCCAATATTATCCCCCAATCCCCAAACACGAATTCGTTTTTGGTCCTCTGTGAGCAAACGCGGCACCAATCACACGCAGAACTTCTTCATACTTAAAATATCATGTATGACTTTGAACACACTGCTATAATGCGACATCTTTGTGGTCTCAGCTATCTCCCTCACTTTCACTTCAGGGTCGATTAATATAAATTCATGTGTTTTTCGACGTATTCTGGTGTACAAATCTCTTTTGAGCGTCCAGCTCTTTCAGCATCACTTGTGCTTGTGCGACCGCAACGAAAGCTAGCAAACCACTTTTGAATCATCTTCAACGACGGCTCAGAATCCGGATAGTAATTATCTAGCTTGGCTTTGGTCTCGGTTATCTATTTCTTGCGTAAATAATAGTGTTTAATCAGAACACCAAACTCAGGCTCTCCCATTTAAAAAAAACGCGGCTATTGCTTGCTTCTCATTGCTGTTACTTGTAAATGCAAGACTTAACTAACAGAATTTTTGACATACGTCTAATGAGGGTGAAGTTACATATCGTCGCTTTAATAATGAAACAACGTATTCGCAAAAGTGTAGTTTCGAGATAATTGGGTTTAAAGATTTTTCGATTTTCTGATTTTCGTAAACTCGACAGCACTATTGAATGAATAAAGATATTGGAAAAAAATTTCTACCAATTAATCTTGACTAATTTCCCCATAGCATATTAAAATTTCACATTGGTACCTGCTGGCTTTTCTACCTAAAAAGAGGTGAAAAGTCAATCAGGTACCTTATACGTTATTTCATATTTCATATACGTTATTTCATTTTGCATGGAAGTACGATTAAGCCTAAAACTAATTATTATTGAACTAACGCATAATATTTTTACAATTTTTTATTTATATAAACCGGCATATCATGTAGTAATGAATGATGCTTATTTTACAATAACAATGATACAATATTTTAGATTTACCATTTCGTGTGGCGATCGTAATGTATGTAAAGTATACGACACTGATTTTACCAAAGTTATTATTCTGTAGGAATTGAAATATCGTACATGCATTTACGCTGTTTCAATATTTAACCAAATTCAAATTTGCATGTACGTTAATTAACAATATATTAATTTTCACCCCCAGTTATAAAAAAATTGGAAAATGTTAAAATGCCACTTTATAAACATCCTTATGGGAAGTGCAGCGCACCCATTATATAATAACAACGTATATATGGCATACGTTATTTCATTATTAAAGCGACGATATAAATGGTTCACATTAATGTATGCTAACGCCACCTCTTAGAATTATGCCACACTTTTTGATTCACCTAGTATATCTACATTTTATTTGATATGTTTAGAATATTTACATTGTACAATCCAGTTTGATGAAATTAAAGTTTTAAGCTGGATGCTTTGACGTTTAAGCCGCTTTTTAAGTTGCAGACGCTCGTGCATTCATTCGTTTAGTTTTTACTAACCAACCAACCTATTCCTTAAAAGTGACGAGTTTACGAATCACATTTTTTTTGGAAGTAGGACGAATTTTTTTTTTGAAAAAACGGAGAAATGTAAGGGTGTGTTTTTTTAGTTTTGTTTGATTATTTTGTTGTTTTCGTGTAATTTGTTTCACAATTCCAAATCAATAAATAAAACTTCTGAAATAAGGCTGGAATGAATAAAAAGTAGTTAAGACTGGGTTCCAATTAGCTGCTAAATTGTACTAAACTGCTAAATCTAAATTTAATTTCACAAAATTACCGAATTTTACTGTAAATTAATGTAATCAAGTTGTCAGATATTGTTTAACGAACGAATTTCTTCACAATTATTTAGAAAGGAAATTTTAATTTAGTCAAATCAAATAGTTGGCTAAATTGATTTAACACGTTTAGTACAATTTAGCATCAATTGGAACGCAGTGGTGGTATCATGAAATCTGATAACGGTAAGTTTTTGACAGAAATCCTCCGGTTGTACTAAAATCTAATATTTCAATCATTGTTTTAACGTTAATTTTATGTCAAAAATCATCCGGTAGATGTTAAGCTAACGGTAGATTTTTAGTATTATTAAATGGCGTCATAAAATATTGGTTTGTAATTATTCATAATTTTCTATTTAATAGTCTTTTATTATCGATAACGATAACAATCCGACCGGTATTGACGACCGGATTTCATAATACCACCACAGGCTTAGTTCAACTTTACTACATTTTAGAACTTATTTTATGTTTTAGAACTAGTTGGTATGAATAAAAACTACTTTGCTAAACTACAAATTTTCGAACATGTTTTTTCGCTATATTTGAGCTGTTTCGTATGAATAAAACTAGTAAATGCTACAACTTTTCAGTAGTTAGTTTTTTTCACGCTACAATAGCAAATACTACATGTTTTTGACAGTTTTAATTTGAAAAAGAAATTATTAAAAAGGCAAGCTTCGATAAAGTGACTCAACATTTTTAAACCTACAATATATCTACGTTTTATTTAAATTTAATTTTAATTTTAAAAAATGGCTATGTTTTAAATTTTCTGCGTTTTCCGATGGGTGATGCGATTTTAACATGTTTTATAAACGGATTGAGAGACTATACGGAGAGAACTGAAAGGTTGGGACAGGGGAGGATGTGCGGAATGGATGCATGCTGGCGTGTATCCAGTTGCAACAGGGTGTCCAGGATAAACCAGGGATTTCATCTCCACTAGTATCATCGCAGTTTTAACCAAATATTCGATTCAGTCATTTCCTAATTATTCCTATTACCAATATTCGATACAACCATTTCCAACAACTGCTAACCAAAATTCAATGCAAGAACGATAATGTTTCGAAGTTGAATGCACTCAAATTAATTCAAAAATTCAAACACTACTCTCAAACTCGTCCAAGCTACTACAACATCATTTAGTTAAAAAACAATTTTATATTAAAAGCAAATCCAAATAACTATTCATATTATATTATTCTCATTCTTTTTCAGTCGACACAAAAAATTTGTTTGATTTAGAAAAAATTAATGTCAATAAAATGATAGATATTTTCTACATGTTTGGTCTAACTACAACAGAATATGCACTAAATAACACAAAAGTTCAGGAGTTCATCGCAAACGATACTACTAATTTTGATTTAATTATAGCAGAACAATTTCATCAGGAAGCTTTTCTATTATTAGCACATAAATATAAATCACCTGTCGTTACTATTGGTAATCATTTACATATCAAACATATATAACTGACACTGACAACAACATTTTAATCTTTTAGATGTATTTGGATTTAAAAATTATATGAACGATATTATGGGAGGAATAACACCATGGTCGCATGTACCTCATGAATATTTTAGTGTGGGAAGTGATACAATGAATATTTATGAACGATTTGAGAATGTATTTTTGTCGTTATATGATAATTATTTAAGGTATTACTATTATTTACCAAAAATGAATGAGCTGGGAAAAAAATATTTTAGGAACGTCCAAGGTAAGCTCCGTTGCATTAATTTGGACTTATATCGTATAGTTAATTTCTTTTTGTTAATTTCAGAACCAATTCCATCAGTAGCAGATTTAGAAAAAAATATATCTTTAATTTTAGTCAACAGTCACACTGCATTATCCACACCTCGTCCATCTTTACCAAACATTATACCAATAGGAGGGTGTCACATAAAAAATCCAAAAATTCTTCCACGCGATATCAGGGATTTTGTGGACAAAGCAACATATGGTGCTATATACTTCAGTTTAGGCACTAACCTAAAAAGCGCCGATTTGCCGCCTGAAAAATTGGAAATCTTTTTAAAAACATTTTCCAAAATGAAGCAACATATTGTATGGAAATTTGAAAATAATAAAATTCCAAATCTACCACCTAATGTGATGATAAAAAAATGGATGCCACAAAACGATGTGTTGGCCCACCCGCATGTTCGTTTATTTATAACACATGGTGGATTATTAAGTACACAAGAAGCCATTTTTCGTAACGTCCCTATGTTAGGTTTTCCCGTTTATGTTGATCAAATTCTTAACATGAAACGTGCACAAAATGCTGGATATGCAATTTCTTTGTCTTTAAGTAATCTTACAGAGATTTTACTTCACGATTCTTTGCTTGAATTATTAAACAATCCAACATATTACAACAATATATCAAGTGTCTCAAAAATGTTTCGTGATCGGCCGGTTCGAGCTCTTGACGATGCAGTTTATTGGATTCAATATGCTATACGTTACAAAGGAGCAAAACAGTTAAGGTCGTCTGGATTAAATCTATCATGGTTTAGCTATTTTCTTCTTGATATTATTTTTATTATATCTTTTGTAATTATTTCAATAATTCTACTAATTTATATGATAATTAAAATTATAATTAAAAACAGAAGAGCTAAGATTGTTCATAGGAAAAAATTATAAATATTAAATAAAATTGAGATACGAAGAAATTTTTTTTGTGATAGTTATTCTCAATTAAATAATTTAAGTTGCTAAGGATATATGTATGATTTTCAAGAATCCCACCTACGCTCATAAAGGCAGAAGGATTAAAATAGTACGAACGATATTATTACGAATTTGCGAACTGAAAAATCTTTTGGAACCAAATTTATAAAAAAGAGAGTCCGTAGCAGAAATTTTATTTTGTTAAAACAATAGACACTAAAAGCTAGGTAGTTATAACGAAGAGTTCTTACAATGTTGTGAACATTAAACAATGATTTTAAAAAATTGTTTGCCTTTCTCAAAAATTGTTTGAAGTATTTTTGTGGTTTGGTTACTGTCCATTTATTAGTCCTAGATTGTATGCACTCCAAATTTTATAAATCTTTGATTTAATTATATAAATAATCAAATTTTTACGGAGAGTGCTAAGGAGAACTATGTATTATCGGGGAATGATCAGTTAGTGGTCGACGGTCATACTTGGGGTTAACCTACGTTTAAGTCTGTCGATACTAACTTTGACCGCCCGACCTCTAATGTCAATAGTGAATGTTTTGTTATCTATGTTGATGACAGGTCCGTTATGACAGGTCAGTTGCAATGATCTTCGAACCGTGTCTACTCTTAAAAAAACATAAAAACAGATTAAGTTGTTGAAAACTAGAATGTTGTCGCTATAATGGCGTGATGCAGAAACTGGTGACCGTTAAACTGTAGTTTAAGGTCAGCTACGAAATCTGACTGTGGCACCAATGTCGGTTGTTCCGATAAAAAGTTTCCGGGCAAGCGTATGGTTGATCTATACACTAACGTCGCGGAGGTAGATATGAAATCTTCCCGAAGAGTTGTAGGCAGTCCAAGGAGAATAGTCGATAGAGTACGTGACCAATCTCGTCGATTATGACACATTATACCCGTTTTCAGTGTCTGATGAAAGCGTTCGATCATGCCATTACATTTCAAATTATAGCTGTCGTTGGTCGCTGTTCGAAACCTAACAGCTTGGAAAGTTCCACATAAAGTTGCGATTCAAATTGTGATCCTCGATTGGTTTCAATGAAATTCGGGACGTTGAAGGAGATATCCATCCATAGTAAACGGCAGTGGCTACGGAACTGGGATTACTTTGGACCATCTTGTGTATCTGATGGTCAAATTTACACAATACCGATGTCCTTCAAACAATCGGTCTAATAATATCTAAGTACACCTCGAAAAATCATTCCGAAGTTGCTGAAAAATTTGATAGGGGAGATCGAGTGTGTCATGAAATCTTTATCTGCAAACAGTTTCGTGTCATTTCCCAGACATCTCGTTTTATTGACTGGCAGACAACTGCATCAGTCATGAGTTTAATAGTAGCGTTGATACCGGGATGAGGAAGGTTATATAGTTGCATGAAAACATGTTGTCGAAATTGTTGTGGTATTAATGGACGTTGTTTCCCCGTTTAACGTCACAGTAAATAAGTTTGTCCGAGTGGAAGGATAGAGCCAACTGTTGGAATTTAAGCGTCGTGCTGTACTTCAAAATTTACTTCTTCAATCCTAAAACGGTCGTTTGAGTATCGGCGATTGCCGAGTAATCGATGATCTCAGGTAACTGGAGTTGATCAATACGTGACAAAGATTCAGCAAGAACATTGTCAATTCCAGAAACATGTCGTATGTCAGTGGTAAACGGGCAAATAAAATCCAGATGATGAAACTGTCTAGGACTAGCTTTGTCTGGATTTTGGGACAAGGCATAAATCAATGGTTTGTGATCCGTGAATAGGATAAAGTTCCACCCTTCGAGAAGGTAACGGAAGTGTTTAATGGGTTAGTAAGCTGCCAAGAGTTCACGATCATTAGCGCTGTTGTGATTCGGTTAATCGAGCCGAAAAGAAACTGAGAAGTTGCCATGAATGGGTGACGAGTTGTTTAACGACTGCATTAATCGCTGTGTCGGATGCGTCGACCATGATAGCGCGTTGAGCAACAAAAAAATCATGTGCAAGCATCGTTACGTGAGTGTGGTTTTGAAATTTGCAAAAGCTGTAACAGTAGCTTCTCACCAACTAATTGGCCGATTTTCGTTCGTTCTTTTTAGAGCCTTTAAGAAAATCGTTTAACAAGGCTTGGCTACCGAGCAAACGACGGAGGCTTTTGGCCATTTGTGGATTGGCAAAACCGGAAATAACATCCACTCGTTCGCGCGTTGGCCTAATTCCGTCGGAGGAGATGGTATAACCGAGGAAATTAATCTCAACTTGTGCGAAGTTCCACTTGTTGAGGTTTATGATCACACCGTCACCTTGCAGTTTCTAAAAGATGAACTCAAGATGGAGTATGTGTTCGGTATAGGATGTAGATGTAACAAAGAGGTCGTCTAAGTAGACGGAACAGAAGTCTAAACCACGTAAAATGGTGCACATGTGTCGCTGAACATCTGATTGGCGTTCTGTAGACCGAAATCCATTCGGGTAAATTCAAACAATCCGAATGACGTGAAGATAGTCATCTTCGGGGAATCGGACTGTTTAATATGGTGGTAAGCTCGCACTAGGAAGATAGACGAGAAAATATTGCCACCATTCAGTTGTTGCGAAAAATGCTGTAGAAAAGGAATAGTGTATTTGTCGGGAACGGTGACTTTATTTAAGCCACGGTAATCACCGCAAACACGAATGCACCCATTTTTCT
The DNA here is from genome assembly GCA_963693315.1 of Diogma glabrata. Lineage (NCBI taxonomy): Eukaryota > Metazoa > Arthropoda > Insecta > Diptera > Cylindrotomidae > Diogma > Diogma glabrata. Next base: position 286,532 of record CAVNZG010001721.1, read on the forward strand.
AATCGACCAAGTGTAGGGGACTGGAGAATTGACCCCTAGAAGGTCAACATATACCTTGCTGAAGTAGCATGTCAAACTTCAGTCTTACAAGCTTTGAGTTTATCAGCCGCTAGCCTGCGAATTTTGCAGGATACTGGAGATCGAGTTGTGATAATAGTATGTGCTACATCATGTTTCACAGCAAAAGAGAGACTCGAGTCAAAGGTTAGTTTTTTGAAGTCACGACGACTTCAGCGCCAGTGTCAATAAGGAAAAAGATTGATAATTGTGTCATAAACGGTAAGGGTGGTGGCGATCGCTGCATTTCGCTACATGTGGCGAGTTACTTAGTTTTTTGGTTCAAGCTTGAACGATTCATGGTGTGAGCAATTGGGATGCCATTTTTGGACAAGTTCACCGAAAGTGTCGTAGTAATAGCAGAAGCGATCAAAGAATTCGCAGTTTCGCGACTCCGAAGATGTGAAAACCATGACTTAAACGGAGTGCATATCTTGAGCTCCTAAGATGATCCTAGGATGGAATTGTTTCGCCAATTGAGAAATTTGTGGCTCCACTTGTCTATTGTGGCTACGAAGCATAGCATGGAATTGCTTTTGCATTAAAAACAGTTCGGATGATGTGGTACCTGCCGAGTTAATGCTCGGAATATATGGCTAAGATGTAGCTGGAGCAAGGTTGTGAGGATATTGTGAGGAAAATAAAGTCCACAATTTTATTTAGGTCATCCAAAAGCTCGGTATTCGGTGCTCTCAGCTCTGGCGGATGGGTAGCGGAGCCTTTCTGTCTAAAGAACGCGGAGACCATCGTCGGTGCAAAGTTATTGAACTACGCAACGCATTGCATGAAGCAGCTCAGTGGGGCGTTTATCGCTAAGGTCTATTCCTCAAAGGACAGTGGATATAAGTTTAGTATTGGTTTTTCCCAATCGAAATAAAAGTGCGTTCTTAATTCCGTCGTAGAGTCTAGTCTAGCAACGAAATCGCAAATTCGGGGGTAGAACCGCGACAGAAAGTACCATATTTGCTCTTTGATTAGGCTTAATTAAAATTGAGCCTCCAGAGATAGAAACCAAATCTTTGGATGTGAATGTCAGAAGGAGCTGATGAAATACTACGGCATTTAATTTGTGATCGCGTTTTTTAGTAGCGTGGCAGTACTGTCAAAAGGTTGTAACGATGGACTATTTCGAGTTTTACTCTAAAATAATAATTTTCATATTGAAATAAATTTGCTAATAGTTTGCTAATTTGTTTCGGTTCCGGCCTTTAAATTCAAAGAAATATAAAGTCATTTATGTGTGCTACAAGTTAGTCAATAATTATTTAACACTTTCTTTAGTTAGTTGCTTTGTTGTGTTTATGTCTACATAGAAAATTTTGTTATGTAAAACTTAGTCATAATATTGTATGTAGACAGAAAATAGTTTCGCATTTATGCATAATAAGAATGGTTGTCTGTATTTGGAGGGGAATATTTTCTCGTTTTAATAGGTCTTTATTGAGATGATACATGGAAACGGAAATTTGAATTGAAAATTTCTAAATTGTGTACGATGAAAAAGATGAGAATAGGAATAGAGGTGGAGAATCTTACTACGTATATACTCGTTCATTTTGTTCGATCGAGGATATTATAAAATTAAATCGAAAAGATAGTGTTATCGTGCCCACTTTTGTAATTTCATATTATTAGAAAAATTTTAAATTAACTAAGAATACATTGTGGAAGTTTCCTTTCGTAAATTTTTTTTTTTTTGTGGATTGAGAAAATAAGGATATAAATAAATTAATAAAATGTGAAATGTTCTCACCAAAAGATGTTCGTTGTATTATTTATTTTAAAATGACTTGTTGTTCAAGTTAACTAAAACAAATTCAACAAAGCTATTATTGAACATGTTATAAAGAAATCAGTTACCACAGTTACCGTAAGCTTTGTTAAACTTATTTAATATTTTACATAATTTTTAATTATGAAATTTTTTGGTGTTAATTTATTTTCTTTGTTAGTTAAATTTTAAAATCGTTTTGTCGATAGAAATTTTTTTTTGAATATTTAATTTATTATTAACTGTGATAACATAAGAGATTTCCAATCAGGAATCACAGTGTTGTTCGTATAAAAGTCCAATTCCCTAACAAGGTTATTGAAAATCGGGCAGGGTGTTTTTTGTCGAGAATTAAAGTGTTGCTGCTGCTACAGGAAAACTTTTCGGAGGTTTTTCGGATTCTGGGGAGTTGTGTTCACCATCTGTACACTCTACGCTCTTCTTATCCACCACGACAGGTGGATGGCGGTTAAGAAACACGTTGCGAAAAACAAAAAGAACATAGATATCGTTATTAGGATCATTTTATAATTTGATTGTTTAATGTATGATGTTTATAACTATTACTTCGGTCCGAAAGACCTAAGCATTACATTCATGAGCTAAAAGTGAAATTTTTACTCCCACTTTTTTGACATGCCGGCACACCCTACGAAATCTAGAAACCCCCTGGACGGATTTCAAAATTTTTTTTCTAAAATAGGTGTACTCAATAGGAAGAACCGAAAGGACGATGTGTCCGATAACTGTACCGGAAGTGTGTCAAAAAAATCGTCAAGTGTGTCAAAACAAGGAAAGTTGCATATTTTTTGCACAAAAGACGTTCATTTTAAGTGATTACGAATAGTAACATTGAATTTGAAGAAATTTTGATGGTCGGGATTGGTATGTGAGACCAAAAACTAGATGATTGCATTATAAGTTTGTCAAAAAAATGTTGTCAAGTGTGTCAAAAGAAAGATTTTTATTTATTTTTTTAACCAATTTTTTGGAAAAAAAAATGTATAACCCAGTCATTTTAGCGACCAACCTCGGAATTAGAGATAATAAGCTGAATTTTTGTATATACCCTTATTTTGGTGTTCTAAAAGTTGCCTCAAAATTCTCATAAAATCTCGTGTCTGCGTCGTAAGTTATTCAAGGTGAAAGGTAACCAAAAACAGTTTTTCGCGATTTTCTCGGTTTCTATTGCTCTAATGACGTTAACCTCTAGTATAAAAACTGTAGAGCATAAAATTTGCAACAAATTTTATTTGAAACAATTTCTCTTGCACTCAGTCGTTTTTGCGATAGACGGTAGACGATAGATGGTCGAGATTGGTATATGAGACCAAAGTCTACTTTATTTTTATTTATTTTTTTACCCAATTTTTTGGAAAAAAATAAAATTAATAATTTGTATAACATGAAAATATATTATTATTATAGAGAATTATGGCATTATAAGTTTGTCAAAAAAATAATGTAAAGCGTGTCAAAAATGATTTCATTGATTTTTTTAGCCAATTTTTTGGGAAAAAAATGTAGCTCTTTTTATGACGTAAATGTTATTGAAAATGAAATTGGACATGGAAATTTTTTAATTTGTTATATTAGTTTTTGAAATATTTTTGGAATTTTGAAAAAAGTTTGTATTTTTGATTTTGTAATAATTTTTGCAATATTTTTAGAATTTTAGAAAAAGTTTTAAGTTTTGATTTTGTAAGAATTGTTGGAATATTTTTGGAATTTTGAAAAAAGTTTCAAGTTTTGATTTTGTAATAATTTTTGGAATATTTGTAGAATGTTGAAAAAAGTTTGATTTTATTATAATTTTTACAATATTTTTGGAATTTTGAAAGAAATATGAATTTGTGATTTTGTAATATTTTCTCGAATCGGTAAATTGAAGGTTTTTGAATAGTTTGCTGAAAATGCACTTGAAAATGAAATTGAACATGGACATTTTTGAATTTGTTATAGTTTTTGAATATTTTTGGAATTTTGAAAAAGTTTCAATATTTGATTTTGTAAGAATTTTTGGAATATTTTTAGAATTTAGAAAAATTTTAAATTTTTGATTTTTTTATTTATTTTGGTTTTATTTTTATAATTTTGAAAAAAGTTTCAATTTTTGATATTGTTATAATTTTTGCAATATTTTTAGAGTTCTGGATAAAGTTTGAATTTTTGAATTTTTAAGAACTTTTGGAAGAACTTAGAAAAAGTTTATATATTTGATTTTATTCTAATTTTTGGAATATTTTTGGAATTTTGAAAAAAGTTTCAGTTTTTGATTTTGTATAATTTTTGCAATATTTTCAGAATTTTTGAAAAAAGTTTGAATCTTTGATTTTGTAATAATTTTTGGAATAGTTTTAGAATTTGGAAAAAAGTTTGGTTTTATTTAATTTTTACAATATTTTTGGAATTTTGAAAGAAATATGAATTTGTGATTTTGTAATATTTTCTCGAAACGCTCAATGGAGAGGTTTATGAGTTGTTTGCTGAGTGTATCATCTTTTCACTAAATTGTGTTAGTTTATGATCTGTTATAATTTTCCGGCATCGTATCGATGTTTCGTGTTAGTTTTGTAATGAATTTCTAAACAGATATTTAAAAAAATACTTGTACTCTAACAAAGAGTTATGTTTGATATACATCGCTGCCCAAAACTAAAAACCATGTCCCCATAAAAGTTTTTTGCCGAAAACTATATCAAAATCCTTAACCCAGACCGAAGTCTTGATATCTCAGAGCTGTGAGATTTCAGCCCCTTCATATTTGTTCATATAGTTTTGGTGTATTATCCAATCGATAAATTTGGCCTTATTACTTATTTAAAAGATTTATTTGTTAAATTAATTATGTCAAAAATTAAAGTATAAAAATATTATATTGTTTCGGCATACACATAAATGAAAGTGTGTGTTTGATAAAACAACTTTCTGTTAAATTTTTGCCAATACTTATTAGATCAAACAAGAAATTTAAAAAAAAAATTGTAAATCTTATATTTGTCTATATAGTATAGGATCCGAGTATAGAACGACCTTCACCGAACTGGTTAATGGATGAAAAGTATTTTATATTCAATTAAATATGTTAATAAATATATTGCAAGAGGGTTGTCTAAAAAATTTCGGTCCAGAATATGATTAATTAAAAATTTAAAAATTAATTTTTTTTAAATATTTCACCGTTTCGGTTAATAGACAAATGACATACCAATCAAAAGTATGAAGCCTTTAGAATATGCAAACGATAGGTTGTCTATTTTTTTCCCGTCATAACTTAGGGTTGGCAGGTATAAAAAGGCAGATCGAAATTAGTAATTTGCACCGGTCTGGTTACTGAATAAACTTTATGTCAAAATAAAGATTATTTTATTACAAACACGGTGATGTAGGGTTGTCTGCAAAAAATCAGTCCTGAATTAGGGTTGTCGAGTTTTAAAAAGTGCAATATTCCTACGAGTGAATACGTGCAACAGAGAGGTTCCAGCGAACTTTTTGTCTGTGAAAATAAAAAGGATAGCGATAGACTCGTAAATGCTGCGCATTATTTTGGAACAGCTTGCCACAACATTCAGAATTGAATTGAAAACTATTAAATAGTTTAATGCACAGATACATTGTCTTTCGTTTCGTTCTTTATACATTCAAATAACATCTAGAATTATTATTTACAGTTAACGTATATTGTATAATTTAGTATGTTTAACTTATTTACATTTCAAATATGAATTAAATAAATTTAGAATACAAGAAAAAATTTTAGTTTCATTTTTATCGCAATGGATAACTAATTGCAGCAAATAATTTGTGTTTAATACAGGTGCGTAATAATCAAAGTAACTCGAAATTTTAAGGTAATTTTAATTATAATATGTAATTTTAATTACAATATATATTTATCTATATTAAATAATTTATATGAATAAAAAAATAAAATCAGTTTTATTTTAAGAAAATATTTAGGCAATATTTAATATTTTACTTAAATACATATTTAATAAATATTTATTTTATTATATTAATTATTATTTCGTTTAGTATTATAAAAAAAGGAAATTTCGCATACAATTTGAATGTCAAAATCTTGTTTAATGCTTAGTCAGGCTGAAATTGATGACTTCTAAAAAATCTGGCCACTTGGTCATGAGCAGCATACTCATCATTTTAATACAAATCGAAATCAATGTCAACCTTAATAAAAAATGAAACTAGTTAAATCCAAAACTAAGTTCAGGAAAATTTATTTAACTTACTAGTTGAAATTAATTCACAAAAGTTAAAACAGTCTAATCTCTTAGAAAATCTGCAACTCTATCGCTTAGAAATTCAATGTAGATCAGCTGATTTCTTCTTCCATTGAAAGTTGCACGCCACTTCATTTCTTCATCTCTTGTAGCAAAATGTACTATTTCACAAATGTATTGGCACGCGAAAATAGCGATTATTAAAAAAAAATGTGTTGGCACGCCAATAAAATTCAGTTGCGAACCCTGGATATACCTATATTGATTAAATTTAACATAAATCAAGAATAAGCCATAATTTATGAATCTACCTTGAATCACTTTGAAATTTTAGAAATTGAGTTAAAAAAATTTGATTGTTATCCATTGCGATAAAAATGAAACTAAAATTTTTTCTTGTATTCTAAATTTATTTAATTCATATTTGAAATGTAAATAAGTTAAACATACTAAATTATACAATATACGTTAACTGTAAATAATAATTCTAGATGTTATTTGAATGTATAAGAACGAACCGAAAGACAATATTTCTGTGCATTAAACTGGTTAAAAGTGTTCAATTCAATTCTGAATGTTGTAGTAAGCTGTTCCAAAATAATGCGCAGCATTTACGAGTCTATCGCTATCCTTTTTATTTTCACAGACAAAAAGTTCGCTGGAACTTCTCTGTCGCACGTATTCACTCGTAGGAATATTGCACTTTTTAAAACTCGACAACCCTAATTCAGGACTGATTTTTTGCAGACAACCCTACATCAGACAACCCTACATCACTGTAAATAATAATTCTAGATGTTATTTGAATGTATAAGAACGAACCGAAAGACAATATTTCTGTGCATTAAACTGGTTAAAAGTGTTCAATTCAATTCTGAATGTTGTAGTAAGCTGTTCCAAAATAATGCGCAGCATTTACGAGTCTATCGCTATCCTTTTTATTTTCACAGACAAAAAGTTCGCTGGAACTTCTCTGTCGCACGTATTCACTCGTAGGAATATTGCAATTTTTAAAACTCGACAACCCTAATTCAGGACTGATTTTTTGCAGACAACCCTACATCACCGTGTTTGTAATAAAATAATCTTTATTTTGACATAAAGTTTATTCATTAACCAGACCGGTGCAAATTACTAATTTCGATCTGCCTTTTTATACCTGCCAACCCTAAGTTATGACGGGAAAAAAATAGACAACCTATCGTTTGCATATTCTAAGGGCTTCATACTTTTGATTGGTATGTCATTTGTCTATTAACCGAAACGGTGAAATATTTAAAAAAAATTAATTTTTAAATTTTTAATTAATCATATTCTGGACCGAAATTTTTTAGACAACCCACTTGCGATATATTTATTAACATATTTAATTTAATATAAAATACTTTTCATCCATTAGCCAGTTCGGTGAAGGTCGTTGTATACTCGGATCTTAGACTAATAGTTTACTATTTACTTTTAGGATTAGAAGTTAATTTTAAATCATAATTTTGACACTTTTTGATGATACAAATGTCGATATGATTTTAATGACAAACAAAGATTAAAAGATATTTCTACGAAGTTTGGTTAACAATAATATTTATTTTGATGCTTTGAGATACCTGTGATGTGAATTCAGATCACGTCGAGGTCACCATGGCTCTGTAGTATGAAGTCCCACTCACCTCCTCCAATGTCCATCCAGATCTTATCAAAATGACATCAAACTTTACAGACATCCTAAATAAACAAATAAATTAAATAAAACTATTCCTTTTTGTATTATTTAATTTTAAGATAATCTATTTCTATAATTTATTATTATTTTATATATTTCGATATACTTATTTCAACATCTCACAAAGTTATTTCTTGACAAAAAATGGTTTTAAATGATTTTTTATATTCAAAAAATTTCTAGCTTATAGTAGAGACACTATATCAAGAGTGAAGCCAGTTTCATTATGCATGGTTAACCGTGACATCACTAGATTTACCTATTCAACGCCACATATATAATAGTTTTGCTACTCCCAATAGTCCGGTAGAAATAGACATTCCAAATTGCAATAATTCCCATAGAGCTGAAAATTGGTTAAGTTCAAATTACGTTCACTATTGTAAATAATATGTCAAAAGTACCCTCCGATCCCATGTGTGCGTAAAAAGTTATTCAAGGTCAAAGGTCAAAAAAATTGTTTTTTTGCGTTTTACTCGTCAACGGTAAATATTATCGCCAAAATAGGTCAAATAAAACATGTAGATCATTAAATTCTCTACAAAAATTGCTGTTACTTTTTTTCGTATGAATCACCGTTTAAGAGATATCGCAGTTTCAAAAGATGAAAATACTAAAAAACACACCTACGTCGTCTATATGCATCAATACTTTTAATATCATAGTATCAGTAACAATGTTAGTATGTGTAACCTACACATACAAATTATACGAATCAAGAATATAAAATATTAAAGAATATACACTTAAAAGAAACTCAGTCCCCAATTTCATTCGTCCGTATAACCTTGAGAAACATCTGTTTGCTATTCTTTTGTTTTTGAGTATGAATTAGCCCCTTACCCATTATCACTCTTTGATGCTTTTGGAATGTGTAAAACACAAAAGTCATCTATTTATGATTGCTTTCAACCCGTGGAAATTGAAATAGACAATACAACTGCTACTTACATTATCGATGGAGAATATGTATTACATCGCGTTGTATGGGATCAAGAAGAAACATTTAACGTTATTTTTGATAAATACGTTCCATGTGTTCATAGACATTTTGGTCATAGAGTAGTTATATTATTTGATGGTTATGCTGATTATAAGAAAAACATTAAAGCTGCAGAACAACGTCGTTGTGAAACACTGAAAAAAACATGTCCTATTTTCAATCGGAATGCAGTTGTCTCAACCTCACCGTTCGGTCAGATATGGCGAATCGAGCTACGAAATTGCTTCAACAATGTACAATTACAAACCGATGTAGTTGAGACAATCACACGAAATATTTATGTGAAAATAAAATGCAGTTCTGTTAATCTCAAATACTTGAATTTTAAAATGAAAAATTCATGATCTAAGGCCAAAGAAATTTTTTCCCAGAGTCTTTCCCTGCTTTATTCAACTTATTCATTAGCTTTACTCAACTACTATTATATTGGATATAACACTTTATATTTTAAATAAACCTCATTCTGTTGTCAGAAAAATGTTATCGTGTAGTGGTCCCAATTACGGTGAAATTGTTTGCAAATAATATTGCTTTGCATGAATAATAAACTACCAACTTCGAAATGAGGTTGTCATTACTTCAATTTTGTTTTTCAGTGTACAAAAACATCTTCTTCTTCTGATGCCGTTTTCGATAAATTTATGAACATTCCAACAAACCAACAAAAATTTCTTGCAAATACTCATAATAGCTGCGTTTTTTTCTTTGGGTCAGGGTCAAGGTTTAAAAAAAACGATGTGGGTCACGCAAAGAAAAAAAATATTATATTTTAAATTGTTGGCAACACTGAGCTGGGAAGAAAAAAAATCGTGAACTTGTAGCGCCATTTTGAAATTAAAACTCAATATAAAAAAAATTCAAAAAATATTTAGCGTCTCTTGAGTGTGTTCGTAAACTCTACATTGTAGAACAATGTTAAATTTGTCATTGTAAATTTATCATTATTTGCTTACAACATTGAATAAATATCTAAAGAAGAGTGACTAGACTTTTTGAGTGAAGCATCTAAATTATAGTATTGGTGCGTTTGAGGGTGTTTGTATTTAATTGTAGGGTGGTACTGTGTATAATAAAATGTATAAACATCGTAGTTAAATTGAAAATCCTTATGGTTATATATGTTTGAGCAATATATTTCACTATTAAAAATTCTAGATCAAATCCGTTTAAAATTTAAATCATATTCAAATTCATATTTTTTACATACACTTTTCATAACAAACAATGACTTTATACAATCCCTGTGAATGAGCGTGTCTAACAAAATTGTTTTCACGTTGTGGCAACCTTACATTTGAGAAATTAAATGTAAAATTAAATTAGAAAATAATTAATTCTGTGACACAAACTTATTGTAAATATATTAAAAATATATTCTAAATTGTTTTTTTAACATTTTTTATCAATATATCCTTACCTAATATATGTAATTTTAGCAGCAAAATCCTTTGCAATTTTGACTATTTTTTACATGTTTTGATGCAGCACGCCATTTTTATGAATAAATAACTATATAATCACAATTAATTGTTGTGAAAAAAAACAGTTTAAATACTAATTTGTATAAATTGAATTACAGTTCAATACTTTAAGAACAAATTACAGAAAAAAACTCTTTAATTTGTTTTGAAATACGACGTAAACAAATGAAATCACATTAACAGTAAGTGGTAACCTAACGAATCCATTAAAAAAAACTACTTCACCGATCATTTGTGTACGTACACGTAGCGATACTTCCTTATATATTTATGCAATGGCTTACAATCAAATTGTTATTAACGTCAAAAAATATTTTTTAAATTATATATTTATTTATTTTTTTAAATATTAAAATATGATAAAAATAAAATATTCACAATTATGCTTACCGATTTTGCTTATATCAACAATACATTGAGACCTGTTGCCATTTTCATCAACAGTTTCTACAATTTGATAATTCGCCATTTTTTTTTTAATTTGCTTATTGTTTTGATTAATTTCTTAACTTTTTCTCAAAATGACACTTCCAGAGGAGGTTCAAACTAGGATTGAAACTGACGCTCGTAACAATGTTAAAATAATTTATGAACGCTGAGAAGCACGTGGTTGTTGTTACAATATAGATTTAAGAACGCTATCTATATGTCATTGTTAACAATATTGTTACAATGTAGAATTTACGAACACACTCCTTGAAAAATAAAACTTCATATAAAAAAATTCAAAAAAATTTAGTCAGAAACACTAATCCATTGTTTTACATATGGCAATGTTCAATGATTATTGCAAATGGCGTGAAATAAAATAATTAATAGATAATAAAAAATTGTAAACATCTAGTCTTTAAAACATATTGATTTTATATCGTAGGTATTGCTTTAAAATTAATTTTAAGCAAATTTATTGAAATCATGTTGAAAACAAATCATAATAAAATTGATTTTAAACAAATTTAATAAAGTATCTTTGACCTTTTTTTATTTTAAATAAATTTTCTTTGACATTTATAAGTTTTAAAATGACCATACCAACCTTGTAAAATCAAAACCTACGTTTCGTCATCTCTTGCAATTTTATGTAACCAAAATATTTTAGATCATTGATCTAGACCCAGATAAATATCTGGGTTATGTTGTTGTTGTTTTTACATGTAAAAAATAGAGGTGATCTAGACCTTGACTCTGACCCAAATTAAAAAAAACGCAGTTAATAAGTCTCGCTTTATTTCAATGTTATATGAAACATTTACAACAGCAAACATTTCAGTGAAACAGGCTGATAATGACGCTGATGTACTCATAATTTAAACAGCAATAGAAAAATTTAATACAACAAATGCAACTATTGTTGTTGGTGAAGATGTTGAGTTGTTGGTGTTGCTAACTGCACGCACTCCACTTGATAAAATTATTTATTTGTTGAAGCCTGGGAAGGCTCAATCAAGAACAAACAAAAATATATTCATCAAAAAGTTTATCTGCCTGTCCACAATGTCAACGTCATATATTATTTTTACATGCAATAACTGGATGTGATACAACATCAGCATTTTTTAAAGGAGTAAAATAACAGCATTCAAATTATTTGAAAAACGTAATGATTTAACTCAATCTGCCGAAGTGTTCCAAGGGCTTGGCTCTTCTCCCCAAGTCATCATCCACAAATGGGATTCGTTTTCTTCTTGCCATGAATGGAGCTAAAAAAAATTAATTGTTTCGACAAGTATAGATATTTGAACTTTGATAAAAATACTCGTAAAAATAAAAGAGTCGAACTATCTTGTCTTCCTAAAACATCTGCACCTGCTTACCAACATTTATATCGTGTATTTTACCAAGTTCAAGATTGGCAAGAAAATCAATTGGAAGAGATTGGGGATGGAAATTAATTGATAATACTTTAGAGTCAATTCAAACTTTACTCTCTCCTGCTCCAGAGAAAGTTCTTGACACAATTTTTTGCAATTGCACAAAGTTGTACTGTAAGCTGTGGCTGTAAAAAAATAGGATTGCTTTGTTCAGTAGCATGTACCAACTGTCAAGGCGAAACTTGCTCAAATGTTGTGTCAAGTACAACAGATGAAGATTCATCCGAGGTCTATGACAAAACAACTGATATAGCTTTCTTAGATTAATCTACCGACATCGAGGAAGAAGAAGAAGAAGACAGCGAAGAGGACATTACTGTTAAAGTTGAGTTTCAAGGTTACCAATCAGACTGAAATTTTTATAAATTCGACAAAATTTCATTTTTTTATCATTATCAATCAACAGTATTATTTTTTAATGAACCCTTTTTAGTCATATCTCTATAGCAATCATTCGTTTGGACGACTATTGTGAGTCCATTAAACAACCAAATCACAATATGGCCACTTTAACCTGTGATGACTAAAAGGGTTGATTATCTTATTTTTATCTAATAGAAATGGCTCACAATAGATCGTGGAATATTCCTACCGGGGAAACCACGTTAAAAAAAAGCGCCAAGCACACTACCGCACGGGTGGTGCGCAAATGTGTGCATATTCTATAGAATACGACTTTTTCATCTTTTGAAACCGCGATATCTCTTAAACGGTGATTCATACGAAAAAAAAGTATTAGAACAATTTTTGTAGAAAATTTAATGATCTACAAGTTTTATTTGCCCTATTTTGGCGATAATATATACCGTTGACGAGAAAAACGCAAAAAACCGACTCTTTGACCTTGAATAACTTTTTACGCAAACATCATGGGATCGATGGGGACTTTTGATATATTATTTATAATAGCGAGCTTAAGGTCTGTACCAATTTTCAGCTCTATGGGAATTAAGCCTAGCCCTTTTTTATGTCTATTTCTACCAAACTACTGGAAATAATCTTACATTAAAAATCATAATAAAATTTAACAATATTTATTAAATTTTTTATATTAATGAACATTTTATAAAAACTTCAATAAAATGTTATTTTTATATTACAAAATTTAACTAAAAAATAATTGACACAACCAATACATATGGTGTGAAACTAACTTCTTTCTATTATTTAATAGATAGTTCTATTAACTGTTTGAAGAACTAAGCGAAACAGGGCAAATCAAATAATGTGTGTCTCAATGATTATTTAAATTTTTTATGACAAATTGATTAAATTATATTTTCGGTACCTTAAAAGAAAATCAATAATAATTACTTACGTATTCAAAATTCTTACCTGTTTATTCATAGCTCTCCTTAAATATTATCATCAATAAAATCCATCTTTTATTTCAGTAACTTGAATATATATTTTTCTTTCTTGAATTTTCATAAATTAAATCTTTTAAAGTTTGTATAGTTTTTTTTTCAGTTCGTCTTAAACGATTTGTTTTGTTCGATATATATTAATTAATTAATAATTTAAATATTTTATTTACATTTATATTCAGAAATTAATTTTAAAGAATTTTAATATTGCTACAATATAGATGATACATTTACATATATATAGATTTCAAGTAATTTATTATATTTAAAACCTGAAATACATTTTTATTCGAATACATTTTTTAAAGTTTTTATTCATTTAATCTTTTGTAAATAATTTTCCTTTTTTTTAAATCAATTTTAAAGCAAATTGATGAATATCAATAGTTGGTGTCTATTGTAAATTTGATTGATGTTTTTTAAAAATAATTTTATATCTATGTATTTTCTTTAAATTTTAAATAATTATATAGAACATGGAGTAGTTTTTTTTAAGTTACTTAAATTACGTTTGGTTCTGAATTTATTGAGTATAAGGAGTGTACAAGAATGTGCTCGATGAAGATCATTTTAGAAAATGAAGTTTGGTAAAAATGTTTATAAAAGGTCTATGATCTAAAACATGCATGACAATTCAAAAAAATAAACAACTGTGGTGACGGATGAATTCGGTCCACACAACGGTTGGGACAAAACGTTGGTGCGTGCCACGTTATATTGGTCGATCTGTAGCGATAACACGCTTTTGGTGTTGTTACGGTAATTTCAATGAAATAACATCAAACAAGAATTTCTTTAGAAACGCATATCGTTTTTGGTGAAGATTCAAATAACTTAATACTATTGTGAATTAGTCTGGTTGAAGGGAACGAAATTCCCTGTATTTTTTAATTGTCGCCAACTTCATTGTTGTTAATAATGACATTAACACGCGCTTTTTTTGTTAATATAAAGATACTGATGTCAATTTTCTTTCTGCATATTAATTGGTTTTTGAAGTAAAACTTCTTTAGGCGCGTTGTAACGAGACAACATAGTGGGTTGTCCTTTATATGTAGTTTTTATTTAATTTTAATGAAGTATAATCTTATAAAACTGTTTAAATCCATATAAATTTTAGTTCAGTGCATTGTATACCATATTTCACTTTTTTATTGTATTGTATAAAATATGGCACTTCTTTATTTGCATTGTATACTGTATGTCACTTTCATTTTGTTTTATATTGAAGTCAGTCTGCTTAAAATTTTAGAATCAAATGTTGACAAATAAAACTTTGTTTAATTTTTATATTTAAAAGTACGGATGTTTAAGTACTATTTGTAACTGTAAAATGAAATTAATAAAACGTGTTAAGTATAAAGGCAAGTGAGTTCAATTACTAAGGAAAATCACGACATCTCATCCCTAGAAAACAGATTAAGAAAAAACATGTAACAGCGTTATGAGAATTTGCACGGAAGTAACCATTTGAACAGATATACAGGTTTTGCATTCCAAATTCAACATTTTGCAAATCAAAATCAACTTTTGCAAATCAAATTCAACTTTTTTCAAATCAAATTGAACTTTTGCAAATTAAATTCAATATTTTGCAAATCAAATTCAAGTTTTTGCAAATCGAATTCAATTTTTTGCTCTTCAATTTGATTTGCAAAAAATCGAATTTGATTTGCAAAAAGTTGAACTTGATTTGCAAATTATTGAAATTGATTTGCAAAAGGTTGAATTTGAAATGTAAAAGATGAATTTGAATTGCAAAATGTTGAATTTGATTTGCAAAATGTTGAATTTGGACTGCAAAATCTGTATAACCAGATATATTCATCTCTATCATACTACAGTCTGATTTTTTTCAAAATAATTGTATAACTATAATAACAAACAATAACAAATATTTTAATTAAAATGGGATTAAATGGGTACTTTGATAAAAATTTCGATTTTTTATAGAATTTAAACAAATACAAATGTTTTTTGCTTTTTTGGACGTAACTATGACAACATTTTGTCATTTGTGTGTTTGTGTTTAAACAATTATTCTAATTTAAATTTTAATCCAAAAATGTATTGTTTTGTTACCAATGCAACGATATTCAGTCTCGTATTAAGCATTGTGGAGTGTCGATTAGTTAGAGTGTCGACTTTATTTCTTTAATTATTGAGTTTCGATATTTTACTATTAAATTTATATTTTTCATTTCTTGTTTACAGTGCTATTGTTAATTTTCAGTTAGAAAGTGAATATTTCCCAAAAAAGTGTTTTAAATAAAAATAGTGTTGTTTAGAGTTCAAATGGCTGAATCACAGGAAAAATTTACCCCTGCATCTATAAATAATTATAAACAAAAAAATCAACAACTTAATCATGCTCCCCAGCCTAAAATATGTAAGTTTTTATTTATCTCAACAATATTTAAAATTTAATTAATAAAATTGAAGAATTTATATTCCAAACAAGAATTATATTCCAAACCAAAACAAGCGTATTTTTTTTTTATTTTAAGGCAACGTTGTCCAGCGTCAACATGCTCCCGTCGTTAAAGTATAACTTTATCTAATATAATACTTCAATAATTTTCATTTGACTTATTATAAACTATTAATTGACTAAGACTACAGATATAAGTGAATTTATGAATTCAGATAAATAACAATTGAGAACAACTATCGTGAGAGTATCACGTGACCACTTATATTCACTTTAGAAATTGTTTGTAAACTAATTTAATTCAAACTAATTTAATTCTCTAAGATCTTACTATAATTATTTTTGATTTACAAATACATAAAAAATTATTTTTGAATACAATGTATGAGGCTTAAAATTTTCTTTTAACAATAAATATATCAACAACAGCTGTTGGTTTTATTTTTCATTTACTAATGAGCGGGAAACACCAAAGAGATGCTAGATGACAAATTTTGAAGTCAAAAAATTCGCATTACCGTAAGTATCGGTGGGCTTTCCGCCCTAGAGGTCAGCGGTTTAATAGATTTTTATGAATGGATGATACATATGATTCTCCTTCGCACGAGGCGACAAACTTGCTATCTGCATTGAATGACTTCAATTAAGCCTCTTATTTTGAATAAAATTCAAGTAAACTCAGTTGGTGATTTGATATAATCACTCAGTTGAGTTCGTGATTTATTTTCAAGTAAATTAATTGAATTCACTCATCATCGGAAAAAAAATTCTGTTCTTAAAACCATTGATTATAAAAGAAAAAAATTTTATAAGTGTGCTGTTATACAGATACAATGGAAATAATTCCCGTAATAATTATAATAACAATTTTAATAATGGATATAATTCCACTGATAATAATGCTAATAGGTTCAATAAAAAATTTTGACAATTCAAATAATTTAAATTTTAAAAATTGTAATGGGAATAGCAATAATAATAATTAGAGTACGAATAATAATAAAATTCCAATAGAGAATCCTAGCACACAGACAAAAATAATCCTAGTACACTGGGGCACTTTAATCCTAGCACACAGACAAACTTCGTAAAAATTCGCACAAGCAAAAGAAATAATACCCACTTCTACAGTAAATATTGTCACGAAACCCATGAAGAAAAAGGAAGAAATAAAAAGAGTCGAAGAAAATAGCATCACAAGAATGAATGTGGGTGGCCAACCTTATACATGGAACTGTACATTGATATCTGAAGTACGAAATTTAAAGAATTTAAGATTTATGAATAAAAATAGTTTGCAAGATGAATATAATAATACTGATGTTATGTAAAGCAAAAATCCGAACATGAACTATGGTTTTGTGCAGAAAAAGCTAGTAAAGAAAACAAAAGGAAGTATAATTAATAAAGCGCCCAAACGATTTGGATACTAATAATAATGATATACCAATTGATAATAATGAAGTTATAGTAACATTTAGCGAAAATCCGCATATGAACTTAGGTTTTATGCTGGAAAAGTTAATATGGAAGATGATAGAAGAAAAAATAGAAAAATTAGCTCTTAAAAATAATGATGAAATATTTACACGAGTAGGAATAAATGAGTTCAAAGAGAAATTACCGATCTGCAGTCGGAATTAACAAAAATAATAAGCAAACAAATTTAAGAATATTAATATATGAGGTATTATAGTAAACATTCTATATTGTTATCGGCGTCTGAAATATTACCTCATAAAACTACAAAAGTTAATAAACAATATAAAATGTAAATGAGGATAATATTAGAGATGTCGGTAAAATAACAATATTTTCAAAATTCCCAAAAAAATATTTTTACTTATTTTGTCTACATGTTGGCAATTCCAAAGATAAGTGTTTTATCTTTGGAATTAGTTTTTATTAGTTTATTAGTCTTATTAAGTTTTATTTTTAAGGTAAAAAGAAATTTTTGAGTTAGTTGTTAGATGAAGGCGACACTGTCAGGTCGAATGAATTAATAGAATAAATTAAGAGTTCAAAATAAAAGAATTTGTTTTTTGTGAATAAAGTTATATTTAAGGGTCTATGTCAATGTAGTAAAATCACGTTAAAAATGAAAATTTTGTCAGCTAAAATGAAAATTTTTTTTATTCACCACAAATAAATTTAACGAGGTAAAGACCGTCTATAAATTTTGACAAGTGAATTTAACAAAACATAACCACAATTTTGTGAGCATTTTCAGCGTCAACAATAATACAAAATACAAAATGGAAAATTTGAAAATTAAAAAAGCGCGAAGAACGTTTCAAAAGCCATACGCCATTTGTAAAAATAGTTTAATTTTTTCTTATATGCACTAAGAGAAATAAGTGCGTAAAATGACTTGATAGAAAGTAGTAGAAAAATGGAAATTTGTTGTAGTTATGTTAACATAAAATTAGCATATATAACTAACCTTCGGGGAATCTATCCAAGGATTATTTAAATTAACTGATATTGGATAATGTTACCAATAGCTATTGACTGATAATTAGTTATATGAACAATTAGTACGATATCCTAAATTTTTTAGTTAATATATCCTATTATGTAGATAATACTTCCAATAGTCAGTTTAAAAGAAAAAGTTTTATATTATAATGAGTAAATATTACTGCTAGATTGGAAACATTATCTACAATATTCAAAAAATGATTATTCCGTTCGACTACTAATTTTAGAATTATTTTCTACGTTCTCAGTAACACAATTACTGAAAAAATAGTTCATCGTTCCAACGATCAGTCATATTATCCATTGGTTGATCCTTATTTTATCTATTTGTTATTTCATTGTACTAAGTCGTATTCAACCGTTCGTAATTCTTCGTTTGCCTTTCTACTCGGCATTGGAAATTTTGTCTCTCCATGTATTCCTCCATGTTGTATATGTCTCTCCATGTATGTATGTACGTATGTATGTATGTAATATGTATGTGTGTATGTATGTATGCACTACAATTACAATGAAAGATATACGCATGGAAAGCATATATTCTTTAGGAGTCGTGGATAAAAATTCTTCTTTTTATTAAAAGCGTGCGGTAATATATATATGAAAATCCATTACCGCACGCTTTTTTTTACTTACCGCACGCTATTTGAAATAATCAATTTACATGTCATGGATAGTGTGATGTAATTTATAATTTACTGTGATAGGAGTAGAAAAAATTAATTTAAAATTTACCTAATCATTTCATTTTATTTATTTTCGGCCAATATCGCGATTAAAATATTTTTAATTTAAAAAAAAAAATTTAATTTTTGGAATATAATTGTTTTTAGTCTTGCTTTGCTTTATATGCAAATCCAATTTTATAAGCAAATCCAATGCGCCGAGAGGGAAACTGTACAACCGATACCACGCTAGAGTAAAGCCGCTAAAAAAATCCAAATTATTACCAGGGGCAACGAGTATTGCTGATCGCAATCAAGAACAAAAAGGTTGGTTTGTCGATTTAATGTATATTTAATAAGAAAGTCTCAAAAAATGTTTATTATATTCCAGTAGCTGAATATGATAATATTAAAGAGGACATTGAAAATTCAAGACTATAGTCAATACATTTAAAAGAAGATTCTGATTGGGATATTATTAAAGGCTTATGGAAGCAAACAAAAGAGTTTCGCCGCAAAGAATTGTATAGTACAGAGAATACCTTATAGCAAATATTTGATCGATGGCCATCCTATAAACTTCCTCAAGGCTACGAACTAGTAAATATTTTAAATTTTACATTAATTTAATCGTAAATTTCATCGTTTTTATCCGTATTTTCCGCTCGGGTAGTTATATTTTGTTACATTATTTACAAATAGTTACGTCATGAAAAGCAACTTAATATCAATTGCGTGTAACTGCATAATATGGATCAGTGCACTGCATATAATTCAATTATTTTGCAAACCAAAAACATCTAGTGAAAATTGGATTTCCAACTTGGAATTGTTTAGAATCGGACCGTCGAAATCTTTCTTGATTGAAGAAGATAATGAGTAATGGTATTTCGTCTTTTCTATAGATAAAAATAGATTTCAACAATATACATCCTGAAACTGGATGCATAAATTTGACGCCAACAGAGTTTCTATCAAAACTGTTACCATGGATGATGGAGAAATTAAAATGCTAAAAAGATATCGACACAATGTACGCAATGCAGAGTATAAATATGACCGAAGGTGAGAAAATTGGTTTTCAATTTAACACTTATTAACACGTAGGCTGCCAACGTATCGCCGGTGACACTTTGAATAAGATAAAATATTGTTTTATATCTTGTCCTGACGACAAAAAATACGATGAAGATAACTTCATAGTGTATAATCTTTATCGTTCGGAGGATGAAGTTTACTCAAATTACGATGATATTTTGGTGAAAGTTTCGTCTTGACGGTCAAAAAATTACTTCATACGAAGTAATCTTTCCCGTATTTTATTCCGTCCAGACAAGATATAAAACAGAGGTGTGAACCACGCGCATTTCAAGCGGTTCGTCTTTTTTGTTCGGTTTTTTTAAATTTATAATGGGGTTCTATATTTTGCAAAATTTCAAATTCGGTCCGGTTATTGGTTTGGTTTTAAATTTTAAATTCGGTATGGTTTTTTGGTTCGCGAGATCGCGAAAACGGTTTCGGTTAACGGTTCATGAAATTGTGGTTCCGTGCTGTTTTTTTGGTATCGGTTCGGTTCGGTTCACATCTCTGATTTTAAACAGAAGTGTCAAAGAGATACTTGAAAATTCTGGCAGCCAACGTGTTTAATTTAAAATTCAATTTTTGTAACTCTTAGATCTTTATTTATTTGGAAATAATACAAATATTTTCATTTTGTCATTGCAGATTCCAAGTTTATATCTCTCTATAAAATGCTACATATTCTTATGCTTCCAACATCCAAAATAACTTGTACTCGAGATGGGAAAAAGGTTTTCCGGAAATACACAATTGCGGGTGCGCAAGATTCGGTGATCAAATTGGCGGCTATTGCTCAGGAATTAAATGAAACAATTGATTAAGTTAGAGCAGAAGGTTTAGATGTTCAACCCTTTATTGGAATCATAGGCGACACAACACACATAGTCAAATTTTACTTTGCGTTGATGACTTCAAGTATATACTAAAATCTCCAGAAATTTTATTTAAATATTATTATTTTATTAAATATCCAATCGCATCTCAAGCATTTTGACATTTTCTGCAATATTTCTTTTTTAAAATCAAAACAAAACATGATCAAGAATTTCCACATGTTTTGCTATTGATTCAAAATATAAATTCAAAATAATGCTGCAAGCTACTATTTTGGCAAAATAAGTAACATTTAGCTGCTATTTCAAGCCAATTTTTTCGCCAAATTGAAAATATCAAATAATTTCATGTGAATTAAAATGAAATTATTTTTATATTTTATGTTTTCATAAATAAAAATTATTTTTTATTATGGTTTAAATAATATTTTATTTTGCAAAAGTTTATATTTTTTCAGTGTAAACGGTGGAAGTGTATTTCCAAGCCATATATTTCCCGTCCACCTCCTTTATTTCAGATTACTAATTATTGGTAAGCATATCTACTGTTTTCAATATATTAAATGTAATCTTGTGCAGCTATTGGTTAATATTACAGTTTGATTGGTAATATTAACTGATATATCAGTAAAACCTAAAAAAATACCTGTACCAAGAATAATTTTTCTATAGTCAATGTAACGGAGTCATCAGTTTATGTATCCAATATTCATTATTTCTATGGTAAATATAACTGATGTTGTGGATAATTCCACTGATGCGTTGTATAAATTTTTTTTCCGGCCTTCCTACTACTGTTAATTAATTTGACTATTTTTGTAGATTATATGACTACAGAATATTTCTACAATATTTTAACTGCTTATTATCAGTCATATTGACTAAATTTATTAATGGCCGGTATTTTACCAATATCAGTTACATTATCCACAAAAATGGATCATTTTACCCGCTTATTTCTTTCAATGTGGGTGATTCTAAAAAAATGGGGTAACTTTTAGGGTTATTTTGTTTACTATAGTTTTCACGTTTAATTTCTACAAATTCGGGTATTTAAGATAGATAATCTCGTGAACATATTATTCCAAATCGGGCCAGTCATTTTTAAAAGGAGATTCAGAGATGTTTAAATTTTTCTAAATTTGACTGCTACCGGACACAGAGTAGTATTCGAAATTTACTAAAACCTTCAAAAATCTCGCAGAATCTTATAATGGCACATATCTTTTTTGTATTAAATCCCTTAAATAACTTTTAAGATTAACTGTTACTGTGTAATACGGTGAGAACTATATCACTCTTCAAAACAGACTTTTGATATTTTAATAACGTTATGTTACTTAAACTAAATCATTTTGAGGTAGTTTTACTTAACAGTATATATTTTCTGAGAAGCCAACAAACAATTGAAAGAAAAATATGACAATTTTTGCCTATAAAACCTGAAAACGCTAAAATACTACCAGGGGACTGACGCTAGGGGATTGATGAAAAAGACGTAAATTTCAGGTTATAATTACAACTAATGTTTCTTTCGGTTTTTTCGAATATCACCAAGCTGCGTTTTAACAAATCAAAGGTAACTGTGTTCAAAACAAAATAAAATTCAGATTGACAAGGAAATAACGACTCTCCAGGGTTCTGATATTTTGACTGAATCGGAACGTGTATACACGTTAACAACGAATCTAGCACTAGCATAGTAATAGCGGCCGTCAAATGTCGCGGTCTGTCTCTAACTTTACTACCAACGCTAAAATTTAACTGAGATTTGAGCTTGAGTCGGTGATATTTACCGAGAATTTCAAATTTGAAAGACACACAAGGGACTGACGACAAAAACTGATGAGTAAGTTTCGTTAAATTAATAGTAATATATAATATACAGCCAATTTATTGCGCGTTTTCGTGGTTGTGACATGCCAGGGGACTGGCAACTTGAGGTTATATTGTGCTGTTTAACACACTTGTATATAAAATAAATAACTGAAATTGGGTGACTAAATAAAAGACTTTTAATTTGTAGCGTCTAGTAATTTTTCTCATTAAATAATTGAAACACATTTATTACATCTCGAAATGTATTAATAAACATTTTAATATTTCATCTTTCTAATATTTCATCTTCTCTTCTAAATAAAAAAAAATTTCATAATTCATTTCTTAAAACAACAACTTAAACTTTTCAAATTCAAATATAATCTCCAAACGACTAAATAACGAAAAGCATTATTAAACATACTCACAATAACGAAGAATGAATCGGAAGATATATTTCTTCAAGTTGTTAGATCTTGTTTTTATCATTAAATCGTATAAAATGTTTATCGTATAAAACATACAATTATTTACGTTTTATACCGTATAAAAGTAAAATCCTTAATAAATAAAAATACATTTATATAACATTAACGTGGGCATTAACTCGTATCGTACTCGTGATATTTAATATTTATAAAGCCTAGATTTCGGTACTAAAAAGAACAGTTGCTTTAGAAAATATAGCGTCGGCATGATAATTTCTTACCCAACTATTCCTATTAGTTCAGAAAAGTTCCACATTTAACGTAAATGCTTCTTTTCGAAATATAATTATTTATTTTCAAAACAAATTTAGGCTGCAATAATTTGACATTTCCAACCATATCTATTATTCATCAATGACCAAAAATGAATTTACTCAGTAAACTTCTCACTAAACTTTTTCGTTTGACGTAAATACATATTATTTTAACTATTACAACTTTTGTATAAAAAGAAGATTTGATCTGCAAGAACCTGTGTCTATTAATTGGAAGTGGTGCAACCCGGATTCACACAACAAAATTTTTTAAAAACATCTCTCTAATAATCTCTAATAATTGCCCTAACTGCTATGAAAAAAACGACATTTATTCTGAAACAACATAATATTTCCAG
Source organism: Diogma glabrata (assembly GCA_963693315.1). Classification (NCBI taxonomy): domain Eukaryota; kingdom Metazoa; phylum Arthropoda; class Insecta; order Diptera; family Cylindrotomidae; genus Diogma; species Diogma glabrata. Next base: position 310,452 of record CAVNZG010001721.1, read on the forward strand.
CTGTTCTTATTAGATGGGAGGAGCTGAAGTTGGATTGAACCATATTTTATATATTCAATAACATTTCATGACGCCAAATAATTAAGTTCTTGAGCCAAATGTTTTTCATCCAAAATGCTTCCCATTAAGTATTGTTACGTTTTTCCAAACTTACTTCGAATTGGCCTAACTCACAATTCGATAAACGCAATTCCCAATCTCTTCCTGAGTTCGATCACTGATTAGTAAGCACCAACACCAGGTTTTATTAAGTCTTCAACTCCTTGATTGTTCCACAACAGGAAAACAATACAACAAACAATATTCCTAACTAGAATATTCTTCCAACAGCTTCGAAACTACAACGGTTTATTGTAGAAATTTCCAGTTCACAACGTTCAAAATAATACACAAATTATTTCTACTCAATAACACTTTAAACTTTATTCACTTATAACTTTACACAAAAACTAATTTAAAGATCACTTATAATTTTAACTTCACTATCGCAGGTTTAAAATAAAACTAATTAAAAACTACAAGAGGTAATTTTCTTATATACCTTCTGCAATACTTCTAGATAATTCGACATCACTTTCCAGAAACCTTGAGAAAATATTAGAATATTCGATTATATTACGTTATGTTGATTTGATTCATAAAATCGTTTATGTTGACCCTATTTCTAAGAAGAGACAACAACAACAATATTCATTTCATTCACTTTCTGTTGTGTTTTGTTGATTTTATTTTCCTGGAAGTGACCGTAATCGTCTAGATCTTTCTGTAATCGTCTTAATTTTTCTGTACTCGTAACATTACCCTCCACTTAAGCCTGTTCGTCCCGAACAGGATCTAGCTCTCCCTTGTATAAGGCCAATCTTTCCAAATGTACGACTTTCGCTTTGCCTCGATGGCCTTTCCTAATTCTATAACCACGTCATTCAACTTGGTTATAATGTTGTAAGGTCCTTCCCATGCAGCTTGCAATTTCGGTGATAACCCTCGTTTTCGTTGTGGGTTGTGTAGCCATACTAATTGTCCTTCTTCAAAACCTTTATTATTAGATCGTATATCATATCGGGCTTTCATTCTATCACTGGTCAGTTGTATCTTCTGCCGAACAAGCTTGTGAATATCCTCAAGGTTCTCCCGGATTCGGTTGACGTATTCTTGCGCAGACAATGATGTTGATGGTACCGCTCCGAATTTGAGGTCACCAGGAAGTCTTAAATCACTTCCAAAAATAGTTTGAGCTGGTGTCATGGTCGTGGTGTCATGAACTGCTGATCTGTATGCCATCAAAAATAAAGGAATGTGTTGATCCCAGTTACGTTGATTCTTACTGACCACTTTTGCTAGAAATTCCTCCAAAGTAGCATTGAATCTCTCAACCATCCCATCTGACTGTGAGTGTGAAGCTGTCGTCCTCGTTTTGTTAATCCATAGCATTTGACAAATTTCCTGGAATACAGCTGACTCAAAGTTCCGTCCCTGATCGGTGTGGATCTCCATAGGAACTCCATAGCGGCTAATCCAATTATTTATCACAGCTTCAGCGATTGTGGTTGCTTCCTGGTTGGGAATCGCACACACTTCCGGCCACTTACTGAAGTAGTCCATGATCACAAGCACATATTTATTCTGATTATCAGTTGTTGGAAATGGTCCCGCTACATCCATTGCGATCCTTTCAAATGGAGCACCTACATTGTATTGCTTCATTTTTCCATGACTTCTTCGTGCGGGTCCTTTCACCGCCGCACATTTATCGCATTTTTGACACCACTCCACAATTGATTGCCGAGTCCCTGACCAGCAAAGCCGTTGTCGTATTTTTGCAAGAGTCCCAAGGTGACCTCCACTCGTTCCTTCGTGATACTCCTTAAGTACTGCTTCTATTTTCGCTTTTGGTACCACTGTAAGGGATTGCTTTATCTTGCCATCTGAGCTTTCCCATACTCTTTTTAAACATCCATTCTCTAACTGGAGACTGTCCCATTGCGCCCAGTACGCCTTCAAAGTTGGAGTTTTATCAGAAATTTCTCCCCATACTGGTTTGCAACCCTTTTCCTTGAACTCGATGATGGGTGCAAGATCTGGATCTTCTAATTGATCTCGCTTTATGGCTTCAGGAGTCCACTCATCATCAGGTAGCACTTGTAGTAATCTTACATCGATAATGTTTTCCTTACTTTCTTGGCGACTGCAATGCTTGCGTTCAACTTGACAGGGTCGTCTCGATAATGCATCAGCGTTCCCATGTGCAGTACCCTTTCGATGTTCAATGTCCAAATCGTACGCCTGCAACTGTTCGATCCAACGTGCTACTTGTCCCTCTGGATTTTTGAACTGGAGTAACCACCTTAACGCACCATGGTCAGTTTGGAGATGAAATTTCTGACCATACAAGTATTTATGGAAATGTTTGACGGATTCCACAATAGCCAATAATTCCTTTCGAGTTACACAATAATTCCGCTCCGGCTTGGATAGCATTTTCGAGAAATAAGCTATCACCTTTTCCTGACCATCTATTTTCTGCGACAAGACTCCTCCTATACCTTCACTACTGGCATCAGTATCCAAAATAAACTGAACATTTGGTATAGGATAGGACAGAATTGTAGCCGTACATACTTTCGGAGCTCCACAAATGCTTGTTCTTGAGGTTCATTCCATTCAAATGTCTTATCTTTTCTGGTTAACTCATGCAGACTTTTGGCAACGTTGGCGAATCCTGGCACAAACCGTCTGTAATATGTGCACAATCCAAGGAAGCTGCGTAGTTCATGTAGGTTTTTCGGTCTTGGCCAGTTCATAACTGCTGCAATCTTGTCAGAATCGGTATGAATTCCCTTCGCCGTAACCTTGTGTCCCAAATATTTTACTTCTTCCTTGAAAAGTGAACACTTTTTGGGACTTAACTTTAAACCTGCTGCTTGCAATCTTTCTAGTACCTCCGCCAAGTTCCTCAAGTGGTCATCAAAGTCTTTGCCCATGACGATGATGTCATCCAAATATACAAGGCATGTTTTCTAGTGCAAGCCCTTAAGTACCCGCTCCATTAATCTCTCGAAAGTTGCGGGAGCGTTGCATAAACCAAATGGCATGACATTAAATTGCCATAGTCCATTCCCTACACTGAACGCTGTTTTCTCGCGATCTTCATCCGCAACTTCAACCTGCCAGTAACCACTCTGCAGATCCAATGTTGAAAACAATTTTGAACCCGATAATGTATCCAGTGTATCATCAATCCTAGGCAATGGGTAGCTATCCTTCTTCGTAACTATGTTTAGTTTCCTGTAGTCAACACAAAATCTCAAGCTCCCATCTTTCTTGCCAACTAACACCACAGGTGAGCTCCATGGAATGTCTGAAGGCTCAATTACACCAGCTTCTTTCATATCTCTCACCATTTTATCAGCTTCCTCTCTTTTAGCTAATGGTAATCGTCTTGGTGCCTGGCGTATCGGCTTTTCTGCTCCGGTGTCAATACGATGTTTTACCATATTGGTTCTGCCATTCCCTTCAGGTGTACTACAGAATACAGACTTGTGCCGCTCCAACAATTGACGTGCTGCTTTCTTCTGTTCTTCTGAAAGCCCTTCTGTCCATTTCTGCACAAGTTGCTCCATTTCTGCCTTTTGTTGTTTTGTGTTGACCGAGCAATTGATGTTTTTCTGCTCGCACTTTGTTATTTTAGCTACCTCTTCACATTGTCCTATGATTGATCCTTTTTTCATTGTTTTCTGCGTATCTGACAGATTTAAAACTCTTACTGGTATTTTGTAATCAGCATCCGATCTAACTAAAGTTTTCCCTATAACGACTTCTTTAAAAATTTGATGTTCTTTGTTGGCTTCTACAACCCACAACCTGGGTGACCCAGAACCTCCTTCCAATTTTCCCCAAATGATTGTTTCTGATTGGGGTGGCAGCTTTTCCCTGTGATCTAATATTATTCGACGAACACAATTTGAATCTTCACCATTAAATTGGAGTGGCAACTCAACATTTCCGTACGTGAGTACTCCTTTGCCAGCATCAATAACGAATCCATTTGGCCTCATGAAGTCCATTCCCAGGATTACTTCATCCACAATGTCAGCTACAACCACTTCATGTTGAAAGTGAGTATTTCCGATTTCAAAGTTGACCACTTTCTTTCCTTTAATACTTGCACTTTCGCCAGTAGCTGTCTGCATTCGGTATCTTCCTGCTGGTTTTAGTTTCCCTTTCACAACATCAGTGCGGACAATTGTATTTGTTGCTCCCGTATCTAATGTGATGACACAACTTTTTCCATCAATATTAGCCCTAACAGTAAGGCTGTCACCTCCCCTTGTCAATCTCGATACGTGGATGAAGGTTATGGGGCAATCGGTTTGGGAGCCAGCTTACGCCCCTTTAGGCTGACTCGTTGTAGTTTAACTGATGCGGTGCTGCTCCATCGTCTTCCCTAGCTTGCTGCACACGTTTTTCTGCTTGACGTCGCTGCATAGGCGATGCTGATCTTGCTCTCTTTCTTCTCGTATCTCTACATTCTCTCGAAATATGGCCCAACTTGCCACATAACCAGCATCGTGTTCTGTCACTTCGAATACTTTCTCGTGCTCTGGGCTTGTAATTGTTATCATCAGCCAACTCTACCCGGCGTATTTTGATTGATGGTTTTATGGTTGGTCTTGTGCAGTTTCATTTGTCAAGGCATAAGCAATAGTTTCTGCGAATGTTGCTTTTGGCGACAACATTACTGCTTTTCGTGTTTCTGGATCACGAATACCATCAGTAAACGCCTCGATCTTCATTTTCTCCATAAAATATGGTGGAGTGTTCGAGTGTGCCAAATGTACAAGTCTCTCCCCTGCCGAGGAATAGTCCTGTAAGCTTTCTCCGTTGCGTTGCAAGCGACCTTTTAACTCGATTCTGTATAACTCCTTTTTATGGTCGCTGCCATATTTACGTTCCAACGCATTCATCACCTCAGCATAGCTTTTCCGGTCATTTTCTGGCACCGCCTGTAATGCTTCAGCTGCTTCACCCTTTAGCGCAACTATTGATGCAGCAAGACGATTTTCTGCGTTCCAAACATTCTGATCTGCTGCGGTTTCAAACTGGAACTTGAAGATGCCGAACGATGTTGTTCCATCGTATGATGGTGGTTTTAGTTTGATACTTGGTACTTGATGTACCACCAGGGAAATAACTTTAGTCGTTTCAACGTCCTGCAACCTCTTTTCAAAATCATCAACTTTCGTCAACATTTTATGTTCAAATTCCTGAATTTCTGTTTCAATTTTCTCGACTTTTGCATCGAATACAGTTGACATTTGTAAAAGTTTCTCATCCAAATGTTGATGTATTCCAGTTTTCAACTCATTTATTTGCTGGTTCATCTCATCTTTATTTGCAGCAAGTGTTGCAGTAATCTCTTCCTTATTAACAGCCATGTTATTGTTGACTGTTTCCAGCTGTTGATTGATGTTACTACTGATTTCTTCCTGAGTAGCAGCCATTTGTTGATTCATATTGGCATTTACGGCATCCAGTTGCTGATTCATTTCCTCTTTATTGGCAACCATATTAGCGTTCACAACATCCAGTTTTTGATTCAAATTCAAATTTATCTGTTGACTGATGTTCAAACTCATTTGTTGCATCATAGCCATTAACTGCGTAAAATCACAATTTGCAGGTGGCAATGAAGATGTTGTTTCCGCAACAAAACTTTTCTCCTCATCAGCTGCTATTGAATCAGCATTTGTACTAATCACTCCAAACTGGTAACTTTCCACAGCTACTCCACTAGCTTCCATAGCTTCTCGAAGCCGTATCGTCAATTCAGTTTTGTTGCCGGTTGTTGCCAATCCACGTTGTTCTAGTTCTTTTTTTAACTCAAGAACCTTCAAATCACTTAATAAAACCATTATTAACAGCTAACTAATTCGCCGATGTCACCAATGTTACGTTTTTCCAACCTTACTTCGAATTGGCCTAACTCACAATTCGATAAACGCAATTCCCAATCTCTTCCTGAGTTCGATCACTGATTAGTAAGCACCAACACCAGGTTTTATTAAGTCTTCAACTCCTTGATTGTTCCACAACAACAGGAAAACAATACAACAAACAATATTCCTAACAAGAATATTCTTCCAATAGCTTCGAAACTACAACGGTTTATTGTAGAAATTTCCAGTTCACAACGTTCAAAATAATACACAAATTATTTCTACTCAATAACACTTTAAACTTTATTCACTTATAACTTTACACAAAAACTAATTTAAAGATCACTTATAATTTTAACTTCACTATCGCAGGTTTAAAATAAAACTAATTAAAAACTACAAGAGGTAATTTTCTTATATACCTTCTGCAATACTTCTAGATAATTCGACATCACTTTCCAGAAACCTTGAGAAAATATTAGAATATTCGATTATATTACGTTATGTTGATTTGATTCATAAAATCGTTTATGTTGACCCTATTTCTAAGAAGAGACAACAACAACAATATTCATTTCATTCACTTTCTGTTGTGTTTTGTTGATTTTATTTTCCGGGAAGTGACCGTAATCGTCTAGATCTTTCTGTAATCGTCTAAATTTTTCTGTACTCGTAACAGTATTAAGTAAATGTTGGAATCAAAATGAAAGAAAATCATATAGTATACTTGTTGAAAAATTCAAAAATAATTTAATTGCTTGAGTTTAAGTGCTCAAAAAAGTCTTTAATATATAATTCAAAATTTTCAATATTCAAATCTAGTGAATTAAAAATTATTAACCAGTTTAATGTACAGTAACATAGTCTTTCGTATAAAGTATAAAAATATACATTTAAATAACATCTAGAATTTAAATAGTTATAAATAATAAAATATATAAATAATTTATAACTACGTAATTATATTTTTACTAAAATATATATATTCTTACTAAAAATATAATTAATATCTGAAGTAAGAAGTATTTTTAAAATTTTTTATGAATGAATTTCAAAAATAAAATCACATTGTACGTTTTATACGTTATATACGTTTTATACGTTACGTATTATACGTGTAACGTATAAAACGTTTTATACGTGTATATTAACAACCCTGGTTTTTATACATCAAATGAATATAAATGTCAGATAGCATTTTTGTATTGTTTTTCATTTGATCTTTAATTGTAATACGATTAACTTCAAAGTTATTAATTAAAAATACTCCATGTTCAGTTTTGATAAAATATTAAAAATTTGTGATTTCAAGAAAATAAATGCATGTTCTTTTGTGGAAATGAATTGAGAAAAGAAATCAAACGTGTTACAAAAATAAAAAATAAATAAAAATTGAAAGAAAACATAATAATCATTAAATTGTATTATTCTATTAAAAGTAAAAAGGATGATCGAACAAAAAAAATATATAGGAAACCATTTTGTTGTGTAGTTTCTGTGTACAGTGGTTGAACGTTATATGAAATAAATATAGTTTTGATGTACTCAAATGAATCAAACTATTCATTTTTCTTTTATTTGTCATAGACATAAAAATGTTTTGTCGCTCACCAATATTAAATTTAGTTAATAAATATTAATCAATGTGGAAATTGGTTTTCTTTTTATAGAAGAGTTGTCTGGATAGAGAAAAGGAATAACCAAAAAGGAGTAATCAATTTTTATGGATATAGTGGGGGCGATGAATTGAAGGAATATGAGGAATATAAAGCATTGTGGAAGGAATATAAAGCATTGTGATTAAATGAATGGTAAATAAGTACGCTGAAAGGATTTTATTTGGATTGAACTGCTGGAAAAGGGATAAGAAAAAGAAGGGAAAGACAGTAAACGTATGATGAATGGGAAAGGACTACAATCAACCAACCGCAAGTTTATTTTTATTTTAATTACAATAAATTTATAAATATATCTATAAATACTTAGACTACGAATGTTCACATTCGTATTTTTATTATTGCTTTAAAGTTCTCTTTTAATGTCAGGCTGATTTGCCTTAAATAAGTTAAGAGATTCCCAGAACGGATTCACTGGAGAAACCCGTTTATCCCGTGGTTTATATTTTTTGTCGTTAGTATAAGTTGAAATTGTGACAATTTGTTTAGAAAAGTCCAACTGAATTAACAAACTCTTTTAAAATAAAATGAAATATCAACAAAATATAGTAAAACTTGGTATCTATTGACTGATGACATAGAGTTACCCGATTTTTGTAGAATCACCCATATACATATGTATACAATACATTAATATACTTTTTAAGGGACTTATGAGGAAAGAATGGCTTTAATACGTGCCAGAATTCAACATGACGGGATGTTTACGTCCAAAAATGCAAACATGCCCACTGGATGGAGGTAATAAAATATAAAACAAATTAAAATTAAATGTAAATCTCACGAAAAATTGTGTATCCCGCATATCAGTTTATATTTTTCTGATGTCAATTCTTTGTGTAATAAAGGTCCAAACTAACAAAATTTTGAGCATAAACCAATTAACTTATAATTCTTTTTTAATTGAATGAGTTACTAAGTTTACCTACCTTCTTTTAACAATCGACAGTAAATTGTGCTGGTTTAATCATATTGATAAAACACAAAATACCATAATTCCTTATATTTTCGCTATCAATCGATCAAAGGAAGTTCTCTCTAGAACTAGTCATCTACTCACTTATAATGCGTATATTCAGTCACGTTTGACTTCTTAAACGTGATTTGGAGTGGATGCGCGAAGTATAAATGTTATGCCCGCCAAATTACGTGTTAAACATGTATCATTTACGATTAAGGTTCTAGTTAATACATCCTATAAATTCCATCCCTGAGCTGCCAACCTACATGTTGTGCATTGTCCTAGTTTTACCATCCAACAGATCACCGTACAAGTAGCTTTTGCATCGCCATCGGCGATACTATATTGGTAATCAGCAGTTCTCTCATTAAAACAACCATACTATAATGACTTTCTTTCATATATGGTGCACATTGCAATAACTAAAATTCATATCAAACATAAAAATAATGAATCGACGGTACACATTGCAAAAATTCATATTAAACGTAATCACTAATACACAAGCGGGTAAACGACCTTTTCCTTTTTGAATTGTTTTATATATACATGATAGTTGGGAACGATACTTCGTGAATCAAGGTGAAAACTTATTGAAAGACGGATTGTTTAGAAAAGTAAAGAGGAATGGAAATAGAACGTTGGTTGAATTTACGGATATAGTTATCTTTGTGGATTAATCATTAGGCGGATCAACATTCAACAACAAATTAATGTAAGCTTAATATATTTTAATTTATTTATCCTATATAAGTTTTGGTCTTGCATGATTTACAAATAAATTTTTATTAGATTATTACTTTGTGTTAGGAAAATTTTGATACATATTATTTAGTTAGAAAATTTTTAAATTAAATTATATTAGTGATAGTTTAGAGATCTTTTCTGTGTGCTAGTCCACGTTTTAGCCCGTACGTTCGTTAATAGTCAGAATTCTTAAAACCCTTGGTAAATAGACATCGTAGGTGTCTATAAATACAGTCCCTTGCGACATAAATTTGAAGAATTGGTTGTTCTGCATAAGCGAGTTCTGAAGTATATAATTGGTGTGCCAATCAAATATTCTACAGAAAAACTGTACAAACAATTTTCTTCACTATATGTTATTTAGGAAAGAGAGTTACTCATACGTATAGAATCCAATCCCGGGTACCCGCTACCCGGGTACCCGGGAGTCCCGGACTTTTTCCAGCACCGAAAACCGGTTCTGACATCAGCCAAATACCCGGTTTTCGATTCTATATTTTTTAGAAAAATTTTTTTATTCATTCATTAAAAAAACAACACAAGCAAACGTAACAAATAACGAGAACAACGTTTTTTCTTTTTCTTCTATCAAGAAGTCTAGCTCTAGCATAAAATAAAACAACTCTCTATTCTATTTCATACGTTCTCTCTCATTTACATCTTTCAACAAATATGCATTTTTAAAGAAAGGTCGGTTCTCATTGATGGAAAATCAATCTAAAAAAGGAAACATTTTAAGAAAAAGAACACAAAAACTAATTTTTTTTGTATATTTTTCTCTCAAATTCGTTTCAAAATATTTCTGTCTTTTGTTTCTGTATAGGAAAATTCTCTTTAGCTCTGCTCTGACGTTCAGAAAATAATTGAAAATATATTAAATATTTCTATTGGAAAAAAATGACTGAAGTCCGTTTATATAAAAAATTACCAGCTAAAATTTATAGCTCGACCCATTCTCTTTCAATGAGAATCGACCTTACAAATATCAAATATGTAGTTCGAAGTCGAACTATAAATTTTAACAAGTAATTTTTTATATAAACTGACTTCAGATAATTCTCTCAAATAGAAATATTTTCAATTTTTAAACTAAAGAGAATTTTTTCTAAACAGAAAGAAAAAAGAAATATGTTTTTATTCTCTTTTTCATAAAATATTTAATTTTTTAGTTCGAACGAAAGAGAATTGAGTCTGTAATAAACTCAAGAGAAAAGAGAAGGTAATAAGCATGCATCTAAGGGGAAATAAACGTTTTTTTCCTTTTCTTTTATCAAGCAGAGTAAAAGTAAAACAAAAGATCGTGTCACGTGTGAAACAACTTATTGTAAATTTGTCTCTCAACTTATTTTAAAATTTAAATTGAATCCAATTTGAGCTAAACTAAAGTAACTAAGTAAGTATTTTATGATAAAATTTTAAAGCAAAAGAACATTATAATTTACACAAAAATATTCATGCTTATAAACTCCCATTAACCCAGACATGTCCGCAAACGCCAAATTTGAGTTGTGCAGTCAACTACTCATTCAAAAAACTCCAATCTGGGAATATTTTTACCGTGACACTTCAGGTGAGTGTGCCAAGTGCAAAAAGTGTGAGCGAATATTGAAGACATCTGGTGGATCAACAAGTTCTCTCCATAAGCACATGACATCGATTCACAATGTCGTTACAAAACCTGTGAATGTGAAGAGATCCGCACCTGAAAAATCAACACCAGAAGCAGCACCAGAAAAACGATTACAAAAAACATCGCTTACAAACTACCTCATTGTTCGTGGTGACAACTCTCTCGAAGCTGTACTAGCTCGTATGACGGCTAGCGATGGTTTACCATTCAAAATTTTCATAACATCAGTCGAGATGCGTAAATCACTGATCACTCGTGGTTTTGATATACCAAAATCAGCTACTACAATTCGAGGAATGGTAATGCAACATAGGAAAATTATGCAACAAAAGTATAAAATTGAATTTCAAGGCCTGAAATCTCAAGGTAAGCGTTTTAGCCTCTCTTTAAACGAATGGACTTCGTCTAAGAACCGGCGTTATTTGAATATAAATGCGCATATTCAGTGTAAATTTTTTAATTTGGGACTGGCCCAAGTACGTGGATCTTTTCCGGCAGAAAGTTGTATCAAACATATTGAAGAAAGGCTGGAGTTATTTGGATTAAACTTACACGAAGACATTGTTTGCATTACGACGGATGGTGCCGCATTGATGCAAAAAGTTGGAAAAATAATTTCATGTGAGCAGCAACTATGTTTGGCACATGCTATACATCTAGGAGTCTTAGATGTCCTTTACAAAAAACCTAAATCCGTACCAAATGAAAAAGTTGATGATGATGACGATGGATGCGATTCAAGTGAGGAAGATGAAGAAGATCAAGATGAGGGATTTCAAGTTGTTTGCACCGAAGCTGAATCAGAAGAACTGGTAGATAAGCTGTATCCATTGATACGTAAAGTTCGAACTATAGTCAAGTTGTTTCGTCGATCACCAACAAAAAACGATGACATTCTTCAGAAATATATCAAAGAAGAATTTGGTAAAGAAATTCAATTAATAATTGATGTATCTTATGCTAGAACGGTTTTATAAAGTAAAAAACAGCATTTTAAAATCCTTGATCGATCTTAATTCAACTATTTCGTTTGAAGAACATGAATGGGAGATAATTAATATTTTGGTGACAACACTTGCACCTATAAAGTTAGCTGCAGAAGCACTATGTCGCCGTGATGCAACATTAATATCAGCTGATGCAACCATTTCCTTCATGATCGACAATTTGGGCAGCAATGAATTGGCTCTTCAAATGAAGGAATCGCTTTCCCGTCGAATGAATGAACGGCGAACTAATGCAGCGAGTTTGTTGCAATATTTGCATACAGGCAAACTAGGTTATGGCTCTGGAGAATTAGAGCTAGACTCCCCATTAAAGTTTAAACGTCTAAGGAAAACGGAGATTTTGTCTATGATTATTGAAATGTCTGAACCACACAGCAGCAATTTGTCATCTGACTCAGAAAATGAAGTCGTTGTTGACGAAATTGGATTGTCTCTAGAAGAAAAACTCGATAGAGCAATTCACAAGGAAGTCAATTCCACGATAACTCCACAATTAAGAACCAAAAATCTTATAACCAATGTTATAAAAAAAGAATTGGCTATTTTTGAAGCTGAGGGTCATCGTGGAAAAAATTTGGATAGATGCTATGATAGCCTCAATTCAATACCACCTACCAGTGTGGAACCAGAGCGCGTATTTTCTGGTTGTGGAAAAATTGCTACCAAAATTCGGTCGCGTCTAAACGACAAAAGTTTAGATATTTTATGTTTTCTAAGATCGTATTTTAAAATGGAAGAAGGCAAGTAAAGGGGAAGATAGACGTCAAAAAAAAGAATTAATATAAATAGAAATATAGAAATATAATAGAATGAAATATAGAAATATAATGTGATTTTTTGTTAAATAAAATTGATTTAAAAAAATTTAAACATTTTTCTAAATTATAATGATTTTTTAATAGTTTTTAATTTAAAAAATTTCAGAACCGGGTACCCGGATTTGAAAAAATCTAGCACCGAAAAACCGGTTCTAAAAAATGCGTCGGTTCTGGATACTCTACTCATACGTATGTACAAAATTGTAAATGGCTTTTAATTAGGTAGGCTTGAGCAGCATTGAAAAAAAAGTATTTATGTTATAAGTATTTATGTCCTTAAACTGTTTAAACTATTACTAGATTAATAACAATCATAAATTGCTTCAATAATTTGATAATTATAATTGCATAAATAAATCGCATCATTACAAATAAAGAAAAACAAAGAAAAAAATATACAAAAACTAACTTGTGTTCGGAAACTATTATAGAAATGACTATAAGTACAATAAAATTTATATCTACATAACCTATTAAACGAGTTGGTGTTGGTGTTTGTGTTCTTAAAAGTGAAACTAGGAGTCAATATAAAGAGAAAATAGTTGTAATAACAATAGCAGTGTTGGTCGTGCTAACATACCTAAACAGATAACAAATAAATATTATTAGTATTTTTAAGTTAATAATCACAATAATTAAATATACAAATGTCAAAATTCAGTAAACAAAAGAAGTATAGGGTCATTTCATTTTAAAGTCAACCTTCAAGCTAAATTTTTTTTTTTCACAAAACTGTAACTGTGACCTATCATTTTTTTTCATATATTTTACTATAAGATATGGCAACAACTGTGAAAATTACAATTTAGTTATTTTGTTTAGAATGGAATTAAGCGCATGGTTGTGAAAAAGGCTTAATATACTAAATGAAATATATCTATAAAGAATTTAGCATAGCACAAATATAATAAACTGAATTGTTTTAGACTTTTTATTTTCTGAAAGCTAAAGCTTGGAGTGTCTGCTTTGCTTTCCAAATAAATGAGGTAAGCATTCTAAATACATGAATTCTTTAGTGTTACGTTAGTCACGTTACGTTAGTCACGCATCATATTAATCAAAAGCGTCAATTTATGAAAAACTAACAAATTTTTTAAAAAGTTATTGGCTTTTTTAAAAAATACATTGAAGAAACTTATCAATAAATTTAATGTACATTTTCAACATCTAGAGAATTTTGGTTCATAATTTAGGTGTTAATTTAATGGTATAAAAAATGTTACGTTAGTTACATTTACATTTTTATTTAAAAAATATCTAAAAGATTTAATTTAAATAAAAATGCTTTCTGATTTAGATAAATAAATTGGATTTATATTTTAAAAAGTCAACAAGTGCTTAAAATAATCTTTACTATTTTAGTTATAAGGAAACAAAATTGTGAATTTCGGTATAAATGTTACGTTAGTCACTTTGGAATGACCCTATAGTCCTAGACACATTCAGTTATTTTTAAGTTTCTTCATATTTTTGTTTATTTTTCTGTCAGTTGACAGTATTAAAAGTATTTAAAAATATCTTAGATTAAAGAATATATGGATACGCTTTGTAAGTATAGGTACACAAAGAAAATGAAGTACTTTTTGTTTTATAGTCATTGCTTCATTTTTCATATGAGAAAAAGAGACAACAAAGCCTTCAAAACACAAAACGTCAAAAATACAAAAACAAATTTTAAATTAATTAAAAAACTGAACGTTCAACGTGATTTTTCTTAAAAACTACAATTTTATTAAAATTTAAATTATTAATATTAGAAAAAAATTGAAAAAAGAACATAAGAAAGTGAAAATACTCAATAAAAATGAAGTGTTTTGTGAATGGATGCCAAAATAAGACTTCTCCGAAAAGTTTATTAACATTCCATAGGTATGTTTTAATTTCATGTTTTAAATGCTTATTTTATTGGTTTTTAACGTATCATAAACTAATTTCCGTAAATTCAACTTTGAATTAATAATTTTTATTCATAAATATTAAAATATATGTGAAAAACATTTTTTTTTATTTGAGGTTATGTTTACGCTTGTAAACAAAACAAACAATGTTTATAAGTGTCAAATCATGCCATACTCGTATGTGAACTAATTTTTATGTTTTTGAAAGATCAAATATACATGAATTGTTTAAAAAATATATACATATATTATATTTAAATAATTATTTTTTTATAATAAAATGATACAACTTAATTTCTAATTTTACTTTTTTAGATTCCCGGCTGATAATGTTTGGCGGGAAAAATGGATAAAATCTGTTAATTTTGGAGCACCTACGGTTAATGCCCTCATATGTTCTGAATATTTTGAAAGCGATGACTTCATCCATGCCCATATTAGAACTTATTTAAAAAGTGAGGTTGTTCCATCTAGAAATGTGGGTATTTTTTTGTTTTTTTGTTGTTATATAGTTATTTAACCGAGGAAAATAAATAATTTCAGTTGAATGAGATTACTACAACAATGGCAAATGTATTAGAGCCTATTCCAATACTATCAAGTTGTTGTGCCAGGACTGTGCTCTTTTGCTTTAAAAATAATAGTTTTATATTCAATTATAATTTCATTAATTTTCTTAAAAAAAGTCGCTATGTTTTTGTGTGCTACTGTGTCGCTATATTTTCGTACGCGACTGTTGAATGTGATTTAGTTACGTCACTCAAATTTCAACAATAAACATGTTCATTTTTTATGTTTTTTTTGTATATTGGAGAAATTGGTGATGTGAGAAGGGGAAATAGAGACATAAAAATTACTATAAAAATAAGAATTTTGATAACAAAAGCGTGCAGTATAATATTGAAACCAATTCAATTAATACATATATTAAATTCTATTTAATATTATGTATTATATTGGGTAATTAGTTAATTAGTATAATTTTAAAAATCAAATGAATATAACGTTTATATAAATTTAAATGATTAGATTGTGAAATGTCTTTATGGTGATTTTTGATTAAAATTAAAGAGAAAAATTAAATTATCTTTTAATGTGTCATCAAAGTTTTTTTTTCGTTTGTCTGTTTTTTTGATGTACTAAGTTTTTTAGTGAAAAATGATTGATGGATGAATCATTTCATAAATAAAACAGTTGTGCTGGAACTGTTATTTTGCTTAAATTTCGTGCAGAATTGAATTGATTTGAAACCAAATCACAATGATGAAGTGTTTCATGAGTCTGGAAAAAAAATGAGTAAACATAGTTGTTATAACGCCATTGATGTAATTTGATCGCAGCGTTTTGGAGGAAAATTGTGTAGACCAAGTTCAATGATAAGGAGTTGTCTTAAGAAAGCTGCAACATTTACTATTTTAAATCAAATGTCTGTGTGAATTACTGATAAAAGGAATTATCAGAAGATAAATGAAGATGCATGAAATACAAAATGAAACACCATTCAACACTAGCTATTAATGTAAGCTATTTTTTTAAATTGTATAAATTTTGATTTTGTTTTTGATAAATTAATGTTAGTAAATTAATGTCAATTGTTTCTGTAGTTTCAAAGATAAAGAGATTTCCAGGTTGATTCTTGTTTGTGCTAAATTCAGTGTTTCAGTTTCTAATAATTTTTGAGTTATCCGGCAAAATAAATTAAAAATGATAGTTTTTTTTGAAAAGTTGCAAATTGTTATAAAGTGCCTTGAAACCTGGTGACTTTAGTAAAAATGTACGATATTTGTTTTGTATTTAAATTAGCATTCTTTGATTCTTATAAATTTATTCTTTTGGACGAATGAGATAGACCTAGAACCAAATCATGATAATGAAACTAATGTCGTTGTATATGACTTAGAACCTGTTCCCGGATGCTCAACTGATCCGGTTAGTATGAGTTATCTTTCTCTATTTTAAAGTATAATAATGTTTTGGTATAATTCTAATATTATATAGGATACTAACTTTGGTAGCGTCGCAATGGTTGGGAATATAGGGAATACTATTGAAAATAATAATGACTTTGGTTTAACTAAGTCTGATCGTATTCCTCCTAGTGTATACAGCCCAAAAGTTACATTAAAAAGAGCTCTACTCAGTAGTACTCCAAATGATGAAGAGCTAACGCCCAAAAAAAGTTAAACAAAAGAAACGACAAGTGTTGCGAGCTCCTGTGTTGCAAAATAAAAAAAAATTAAACTTCTAAATCAAACTATTAGACGACACAAGAAAAGAATTTCATCTCTATCAGGTAAGTTAAAAGATTTAGAAGATAAAAATTTACTATCTGAAGTAGATTCAGAATATTTAAACTACATATCTGGTCCGTCGCAAGAGTTAGTTGAAAGATTGTTTTTAAAGGTTAAGGGCCATAAGAAGGTTAAGGGCAATAGGTTAGGTAAAGAGTATCCCGATGAGTTGAAAAAGTTTGCGTTGAATTTAAATTTTTTATCTCCTAAAGCATATATGTTTATGCGCAACATTTTTGATTGTACTCTGCCGCACCCACGTACAATAAGTTCCTGGTATCATAATGTAAAGATTGATCCAGGATTTACGTCTCAGAGTTTTGATTCAATTAAATTTGCTGTAGACGAAGCCAAAAACAATGATCAAAAATTATTTATAAATATTGTGTTCGATGAAATGCACATAAGACAGCAAATAAAGTGGAATGGCAAATCCTCCCACGGAATGATTAACCTAGACATAAATGTAGAATGTAATGATAGTGCCACACAAGTATTGGTTTTTATGGCAGTTTGCGTTAACAGAAGCTGGAAAATTCCTCTCGACTTTTCCCCTATCAAATCCTTAACTGCTAGTCAGCGCCAAACGCATTGTGTTCGCAGTGTACTTAAAACTGGAGCTGAAGTAGTAGGATAACATTGGATGGTACTAAGGCTAACTTTCATATGGCCCGACTTCTTGCTTGTGATCTAAATAATTTAGAGGGACCTCGTTATTTTCAGTTAAAAGAAGACAACGAGGGTTTAACGAAGTTTATTATAACCATCTCATATGATCCATGTCATATGATAAAAAATATTAGAAATGCGTTCGAGGCCTTAAAAATATTCACTGATGGTGAAGGAAAAGAAATTAACTTTGAGTTTTTGCAGAAGCTACATGATTTGCTAGAAAGAGAAGATCTACATTTGGGCAACAAATTAAGAAAAGCACATATTTACTTTCGGCACAATAAAATGAAAGTTAAATTGGCTGTCCAATTGTTCAGCAAATCTGTAGCTGAAGCTCTAGATTTTTATCGTGAAGTTCTCCAACTTCCACAATTCGAAAATAGTAAAGCGACCACTAATTTTATAAAAATTGTAACGTCGGTTATATTCTCAATAATAATATTACAACCAATCTCTATTCTTTTTCGATTCAATTACAAAATATTTCCATATTCCATTTCATTTTTACAATCATAATAGTTTAACAGTTTTCTTTTTTCAAATCATACCGAACAGCCTCAAATTCGAATATCACAAAAAAAAATAAATAAACGAACTCATTGCTTACTCAGCGCTGTTTCATTTTCGTTGTTTTTTTTGTTATAGTAAAAAAATGTCAAAAAAACACATTTTTTCTAAAAATTCATTCAATGTTGAGTCTTAAAACATTTAAGTTGATGGCCACTTTTTTTTTCAATGTGAAAACAAAATTAGACTCAATATTTGTATTCTAAAAAAGAAAACCATTAAAATTTTAAATAAAAGAAGAAATAATTACAAAGTTTGTGATTAAAGTTTTATTATCATTAATAAAAAAAAAAAATTTATAATCTCTTATAATTAGTATACGTGGCAGCCGAAACAAAGAACTGGTCTTTGTGGTTTATTTTTTGAAAACCAGTTTTGGTTTATGTTGCAATTTTTTGTGGATAAACCAGTTATTATATTAACTGGGCGTTGTAAACCAGTTTGGTTTACGTGTTAAATATTGTAATACGTTATAAATATAAATATTTTATATTTTCGAAATACATATACCTTTTCCGATAACCAGTTACTGGTTTTGATTTTTGTGGGAAATTGGTTTTTATTGTCGAAACAATTTTTTTTGTTTAAATTTGGGAAATTTTTTTTATATATAATGTCTTGTAAGAGACAACAGGTGCGAAGTAGGGCTCGACCAGGGGGGTTTGAACCATGGGTGAATGAGGTGAATGAGGTAGTGAATGGAGTTAAGGAGAGAATGAATGAGGCGATGAATGTGGTGAATGTGATAATGAATGTAGTTATGGGTGAGGTGATGGATAAAGTTTATTTGGAAGCAATGAATGATATAACTGAGGAGCAGTATGATGAGATAATGGATGAAGTAATGAATGAAGTAGTGAATGAGTGGATGAATGAGTGGGTGAATGAGGAAGTGAATGAGATGAATGTGGTGAAAATAAATAAAGTAAATAGTCGAGAGCAGAGATTCCTGGGTTAGTTTTGTCTGGGGCACAATACGCTATCCCTTGTGCCATATATGTATAAATTTAAGTGCTGTGTTTTTGCATAAAAGTCAAAGCCGCGATACAGTGGCAGAGCAACGTGGCTCCGAATCAGGGCCATCAGAACAACGTGGCGATTCTCGAAGTCAGATTTGCCCCCGAGATAAATAGAAATTCCGTTCCTTTCTGGTATTTCGGAGTTATTTGGTTTTTTTATTATATTAAACAAAAGACAAAAGTTCAATCATAGGCGAGCAGTCTAACAAAATTATTAATGATTCTTTTGAATTCAAGAAGAATCAATAGCTTTAATTATAAAAAAGCATTATGTAAAGAAAATTATCAGGAAATTCTAAAATTTGCTAGATCTTCATGTTTATATATATTTCACAATTAAAGGCCGGTAAAATCCTTTTAACTGAACATCCCAGGAAAACTGGACTTATTGGACTAGTAGCTTGTCTAAATAACTTAGAGCTTTTATGCAGTCGTTTTTTGGAGACAAATCTTCTTGCATATATACCTTTATACAAAATAAACCAAAATCATTTGGAACTATTTTTTAGTTCTATAAGATCAAGTTTAGGATATAACAATAACCCAAATGTTAGGCAGTTTATATCGGCCTACAAAAAATTATTATTACGGGTTCAAATTAGAGAAAATGGTATTGGAAATTGTATGTCCATAGAAAAGATGGACATACTTCAGAATTTTCCCGAGATTAATGCTATAAAAGAAATTAACAGTGGTCTCGAACGAGGAGTATTGAACCACAACCAAGAAGAAAATAATGATTCAATTCAAATATCCATTATTCGAGAAAATGAGTTCCTGTTGGACCATGATTACTTATTCAATCCAGAACGTCTCACGGAATATGTCTACCATGCGGTGACATACATTGCTGGATTTGTTGTGAAAAAGTTAGAGCAAAACATAAAATGCATGGACTGCATTCAAAGTTTAGAGGGCGAGAGTAAATCGGACACATTGATTGCGTACAAAAGTTATGGTTCTTTGAAACATCCATTCGAAAGCATTATTAAAATATGTAACATGGCTGAGAGAAAATTGCGCAGTCATATACAGGGTGTCCCACGAAAGTTGTCCCACCGGTTAACCGAGGATACCTTGGAATAGCGCTAACAACTGTTATGTATCAGACTATACATTTCATAAAAACAAATTATTAAATATTTTAAATGTTATAAATAAAAAAAACTTGAAATTGTAATCAGCTACATAAGGCAATCATATGTTAAGAAGGTCATCTGATTACAATCGATATTCAATGTATAAATAAAATTATTTTTATATATCATTGTGATATCAGATATTAAATAAATCAGTACCTCTTGTAAATTATACGTCTGTAATTATTATTTAATTATTATACAAATATCAAGTATTTCATCTAGTCTAGAAATACATAAAAATCTGGCGAAGAAATTCTATTTAGTTAGAAGTCTATGTTAATTTGGATAAATTAACATTAAGAAGAATTTAGAAAAGCTGTACTAAATAATTGTTTCTTAAAAGCAACAAAAAATACAATATACCTCGTGGGAGAAAATTGGATAGGTCATTCAAAGCTACCGTAAGTTATTTTTTACGTTATATTACGAAAAAAGTGCAAGTGAATACAAAGTTTTTGGATTGGATAGTTTTTTTTGCATGAAAAGCAAAATTTAAATTGTGATAGTGCAAAATGATTGGAAATATTGAACCGTATATCCCTGGTGATGATTTTTCAGCATACGAAGAACGTTTAAATCAATTTTTTATCGTAAATGATTTGGATGAAGCAAAAAAAGTCGCATTTTTCATTACGGTTATGGGAACCGATACGTATAAAATTCTGAAATCATTATTAATTCCGGAAATTCCAAGTAAAAAAAAGTTTGAAGAATTAGTAGCGGTATTAAAATTACATTTTCAACCAAAACTGAATAAACGGGCTGAAAGGTTCAAATTTTCTAAGGCACAACAACAGGAAGGCGAAACGGTATCTGATTTTGTCGTGAGGCTAAAAGAATTGGCGCAAACTTGCGAATTCGGTACTTATCTGGATGACGCCTTAGCGGACAAATTTATAGTTGGGCTAAGAAAGGAAAGCATACAACGGGAAATTTTAAAAAAAATCAGAAATAAAGTTCGAGGAGTGTTGCAGCATTGCACTTACAATGGAAATGTCAGAAAAAGAAACCAAAGCTATCAACCCAATACCCCATTGCTCAGTCAGAGATAATAGTCAATCATTTTATCACAAAAGTCGTTCTATGAGAACAAGTAGTTCTAGAGAAAATAGTTCCAGAAAGGAAAAGAGAGGTAACGCTCGTCATAGAAGTATCAGTCCAAGTTCCAGTTACAGTAGTCGATCATCAAGTCCAGTCAGTCATCGAAATACTCAATCTCAAGGAAAACTGTGTACCAGATGCGGTCTTTATAGTCATAATGAAAAACGTTGTCCAGCTCAGAAATGGAAATGTTTTATCTGCAATAGGAGAGGTCATACATCCACCGTTTGTAGGTCTAATAAAAGAGTCCATATAGTCAACAGTCTGAAGTCAAATAATGGTCCTATATATACTACAGTTAATATTGAAAGTATAAACATTCGGATGGAAGTCGATCCTGGTGCCGGTTCATCATTAATAGATTGGGATAAGTATTTAAGTAGTTTTTCACATTTAGAATTATTAAATTGTAATCAAGAATTTTCATCCGTAACAGGTCAAGATATTGTCATAAAAGGAAAAATAAATGTCCAGGTGGAATTCGAGAAAGAAAATTTCCATTTAGAATTGGTTGTGATTGAAGCCGTAAAGCCGATGGAGAATCCGTTGCTTGGACGTGAATGGTTAAATGTTTTGGTTCCAACATGGAGAAACATGATGCATCAACTATTTACCAAGCAGTCGTGTAATATGTGTAAAGATAAAAATTCCAATAACATCATACAAGAAATCCAAGGTAAATATCCAAATGTTATTGCTAATAATGAAGAAGACCAAGTCATAGAGGGTTATACGGCGGAGATCCATGTCGATGAAAACGCGGTCCCAATTTTTCACAAATCTTATACAGTCCCTTTTAAGTTGCGTGACAAAGTAGAAGAAGCCGTGGATCGGTTAATTCAAATGAAAAAATTAGTACCCGTTAAACATAGTTTATGGGCCAGTCCAATAGTATCCGTTCCGAAAGCGAACGGAGATATCCGAATATGTATGGATTGCAAAGTGACGATAAATAAATATATCAAAACCGAGCATTATCCATTACCCAGAATAGACGACATATTCGCAGGCTTGTCTAATTGTAATTATTTTTGTGTTCTAGACCTAACGGGAGCGTATCAACAACTTAAGGTATCCGAAAAGTCTCAGGAATATTTGACTATCAATACCCATAAGGGATTGTTCCGATTTACGAGACTCCCATTCGGGGTGAAAAGTTCACCTTCTATCTTTCAATTTGTTATGGATTCTATTTTAAAAAATTTAGATAAAGTTGCGTGCTATTTAGACGATATAATAATAGGAGGTAAATCTATGGAAGCCTGTAGAGTTAATTTAAATAATGTCCTAGAAAGATTAAACATCCACAAAGTCAGGATAAATCTAGAAAAGAGTAAATTTTTAGTCCAGTCAGTCAACTATTTAGGTCATACCATTTCTTCTAAGGGTATTCAACCTAATCAAGAAAAAATAGAAGCATTGGTAAAAGCAAGAGCTCCAAACAATTTAAAAGAATTACAAGCCTATCTAGGGCTTATAAATTATTATGGTCGCTTTATACCAAATCTTTCGGCAGAATTGAAGGAATTATATGATCTTTTGAAAAAAGACTCGCCTTTTAATTGGTCGGAGAGTTGTCAGGCTTGTTTTGAAAACTCCAAAAAACTCATAGAAAAGCATAATATTTTGGAACTCTATGATCCACAGAAACCACTCATTTTAGCTACAGATGCTAGTCCCTATGGGGTGGGAGCAATTTTGTCTCATGTGGTAAATGGGGTTGAAAAGCCTATACTGTTTGCTTCAAGTTCGTTATCACCTGCGGAGAAAAATTATTCGCAGCTTCATAGGGAAGCGTTAGCGATAATTTTTGGAATACAAAAATTTCACAAATATATCTACGGATATAAATTTACTATTGTGTCCGACCACGAAGCCTTGAAAGAAATTTTCAACCCTCGTAAATCAAACCCAGCGGTGGCAATTTCAAGACTTCAGAGATGGTCAATTATTTTGTCTATGTACGATTATAGTATTACGTACAGAAAAGGTACAGAAATGACAAATGTAGACGGGTTGTCTAGACTACCATTAAACTCAGTAACAGAAGTTAAAGGTAGTAGAATAAATTATTTTAATTTTTCTGAGAAATTACCGGTAGATGTAACAGAAGTAACACTAGAAACGAGAAAAGATCCGGTGTTAGCTCAAGTGTATGAATATGTAATGCATGGATGGCCAAACATAACAAAAAATTTTACAGAAGAAGTTAAACTATATTATTCTAAACGAAAGTTATTATCTAGTGAAGATAACTGTCTCTATTATTTGAATAGAATTATTATTCCAGCAAAGCTGCAAAATAGTGTTTTGAATCTACTCCATGAAAACCATTTAGGCATTGTTAGGATGAAAATGGTAGCCAGGTCTTATGTTTGGTGGCACAAAATCGATCATGATATTGAACAATTCGTAAAAAAATGATTCGTTTGTCAACAAACACAAAATGTGAGTAAAGAACCTGTTATAGCTTCTTGGCCGCAAACCACTTATCCAATGGAAAGAATCCATATGGATTTTTTTCATTTTCAGAAATTTTGTAACGTCGGCTTTATGCTAATTAACATGATAAAACCAATCCCTATTCTTGATCTGACTCAAACACAATTAACATTTCATTTTTCATTTTTTTCATTACAATAGTTAAATTTTTCTCCTAACACAGACCAGCTTCAATTCGTACATTAACATAAATATAAGAACGCACTCGTTTTTTTTTGGTTTGTTCAGTTGCTTGACTTTCTTTTAAAGAAAAAAATAAAAAAAACGTCAAAAGAAAATCACATTTTTCCAATTTT
The DNA here is from genome assembly GCA_963693315.1 of Diogma glabrata. Taxonomy (NCBI): domain Eukaryota; kingdom Metazoa; phylum Arthropoda; class Insecta; order Diptera; family Cylindrotomidae; genus Diogma; species Diogma glabrata. Next base: position 334,715 of record CAVNZG010001721.1, read on the forward strand.
GGATTTTTAGATTCATTCTGATTTTGGTTCTGATAAGAAAATGTTTGATTGAATTGTGAACAAAATCTGTTTTTAAATTAATTTGTTAATTACTTTGAATTGGTTAAGTTGTTATTACAAAAAAATACTAATTCCATTTTTGTTTATCGAATGATAAAAAGTGTTTAAAGAAAAATCAATTTTTTACTTTAAAAATAAAGAATATACATTTTTGGATATTCCTGGTTTTGAATGTTAAACAAAAGTTTGCTAATTGTAATTTTTTTTAGTTCCAAAAAAGGAAGAAATTGAAACTAAAGTAAATATAAAGTTAAACCATGTTTGTTTTCTCGGTCGATAGTAATCAAAAACAAAATGTGATATTCATTGGAAATGAACTAAGATTAGTATAAAAAATTAACTATTGTAATTTTTGCGAGTTCATTTAAATAGTGTTACGTAGGTCTATGTGGTTATTATACTATAATAATAAAAATAAACAGAAAATTTATGCGCACTATCAGTGTTTTTTTAAAAAAATTAAATTTAATTCAAAGTACACTAGACCTTTGAATTGAGGTGTAACATAAATGGCATGCATCTTATTAAAACAAACCGGATCTACAACAATTGAATATTTAACAATACTGTATGTAACAAAGCAACAAAATTTGTTTGGTTATCTGACTTGTCAGAAAAAATTGGAAAAAAAGGAGTTTGCTGCATATTTTGATTAGAGTAAAAAAACAAAACACTCGACACTCTGTGCTGATGATTGAGAAACACAACTGTTTAACCACTGGTTGAGTATTTTGGAGGGAATCAGGAGAAGACAATACATCAATTCACCGTATCAAATCAAGTAAAGAATTTTCTTTTTGTTATTAGTTTTTATTAAACCTTTTATCTTTTATTACATTATTATATGAATTTTTATTATATCACAATTTTTGTCAGTAAATAATTTTTATTTAGATAATGATTATCTAAATCACTAAGAGTGAGAGATTCCCAAGTTTTAAGGTTCGTGTGGGGACCATCCGTATCCCGGCTATATCTTATTTAATTTTTGTGTTGGTTAACAAAGGTCCGAGTGTAACAAACTAGCGCCGAACAAAAGGGACCCTTTAGGCTTTCTGTTAATTAGACACATTCATTTCTTTATACCGTAATTACGGTAAAAATAAATTTTTGCTTTGTAGTGAATTTTTGGCGCGCAAAGTTTTGGCGTAATAATTTTGGGCGTTGTCAACCAGTTTTTGGTTTTTTTTTCATTAATAATATTTTTTTTGATAAAATATTTGGAAAACCAGTTTGGTGGTTTTTATATTCCTTTTTGGATATATATATTTATATTTTTTTTGATAAACCAGATATTGGTTTTTTTGTTGTTTTTGAAATTTTTTGAAATAGATAGAGAATATGTATACGATGAGGGGTCAGGGGTTGATAAGGAGGTGTCGACCAGGGGGGTTTGAGCCCTGGATGGATGAGGTGGAAGAGAGAGAGCAGATAGAGAGAAAGGAGAAGATGAATGAGGCGATGAATGTGGTGAAAGGAATTATAAATGTGGTTATGAATGAGGTGAAAGAGAAGTTATATCTGGAGATTATGAATGATATCTACGAAGAGCAGTATGATAAGTTCCTGGATGTGCTGATTTATGAAATAGTGAATGAGGAAGTGCATGAGGAGGTGAATGAGATGAATATGGTGGGTGATATAGTGAATGAGGAAGTGCATGAGGAGGTGAATGAGATGAATATGGTGGTTGATGTGGTGGATGAGGAAGTGAATGTGGGCTGGCGAGAAAGAAGGAGGATTAATAAAAATAGGAGCTCTCATCTGAAAAGAAAGGAGAAGAGGAAGAAGGAAAAGGAGGGTCGCTTGGTCGTGGAGCTGGGAGCTTCCTCGACCAAGAGTACTCAAACTGAGGAGCTGGTTGAGGAGGTCCCCATCTCACCGACCACGCGACAGGAAGAGGAGTGGTCTGGTCCACAGGAGGCCCCTGTTCCTCATTGTATAATTAGTTAAGACTAATTTTTTTTAATTTTGAAAAAAACCGTTTTGGGACAGCAATTTTTTTTGGAGATTGTTTTTTGTGCTGTCATCTGCTTTTAGTAATACTAATTGTTTTTTTATTTGGAAAAAAGAAAACCGTTTTGGGGAAGCAGTTTTTTTTTGAAATTTTTTTATGCTACCACGTACATATTTTTGGTATACTATTGTACATATCTTTTGTATATCCTGTACATATTTTTTTTTATATACATAGTACAATTTTTCGTACATAATGTATATTTATACTTGGTTATATATTGTACATATTCTTGGATGATGCAATTAATTTATATATGAAATTAATCGTATGTTTTTTTGATTGTGGTCAAGTCATGTTTTTATGAGTTTTAGGATGTTATTAACGTAATAAAAGTTAACATTGACCAAACAGTTTTCAACGGTTTTGTATAAGTTTAAATCTTTCGTCACTACTTTCAAAGTATTATTGGTCTGTGTTTATGGAAGTACAATTGAAAATAATTAATTCCCATCAACTTTATAGAGTGAGCCGGATCCAAATCAATATCTCTACATTTGTCATCATAATGATCCGCGGATGTACGTATACATATCTCGTATGAGTCCATTTTAGCTACCACCATTTTTTTTAAATTATTTTTTATTGAGATTAATTTTAAAAAATGGTATAAATATAGAAACAATTATTCTTAGCTAACATTTATTTTTTGTTTTGAGTACAATAAATAAAGCGAAAGATTTAACCTGAACAAATATATTAGAATTAATAATTTAAAGATTAGTAAGCTTAGTTTTAAATTTAAAATAATCGTAATTTTTTTTAAATTACCAATTTATTATTTAGTCTGAAGATTTAATTTAATTAATTTCATGTAAAACCTTATTAACACATATTATATATTTCATGTTTCGATTTAGCATTTTTAAATAGGGAATTGTTTGGATTATGGATAAGTTATGTAGTATTTAGGTTTATTGATTCATTCTCTCAGCGGTAGGCCTAAAAAGCCATCCATGGGGCTTATCCCTTTAACGTTGATGTCGTTCTTAGATCGCCTATGGCCATCGGGGTTATGCGATCGAAGAACATTGGTTTCTTCTCTTCATTCGGCGAGGAAGTCCTCAGGGACGAGGAGTGGTGTTGCTGTGTTTGTACTTAGGTGCAAACCAGTAGTACCATTCTTTGCTCAGAGGCTTCTTCGGTGTAATGAAGAGAAGAACCAATTATACTTTTGCTTTCAGGATCAGAGGCTTCACCTCATACAAATTCAAAAACTTTTCCACTTTTCCATTTAGCTTTTCAATAGATCAGTTTTTCATAGAGTTTAGGATTTGAAGTCTGGTGCTCGGGAGCGTTCTTCAACTTTCGCATTAGGTTTAGTTGTAATTTATTTTTAGGGTAAACAAGCACAACTGGGTCAGTAGAAGTGGACCTAGTGTCTAATCGTGACAGTTGTGATTGTTTTATTAGGTTGGGGAGAAACTGTTCTGTAGAATCTGGTCGTTAGGGGCTTTTCTAGTCAGTTCTCACATGCATTGTTGGAGTGGGCTCGCGAACGCGATATTTCAAATTTGAACAAAATGGATATTGTAACCATACTTACTTTTTACAGTTGTCTCCAGACGAATCTTGATTTTGGGAATCTCTTATGATATTAAATAAAAAAAAAATAAAATAAATCAAACAAATTTTTCAAGAATTAAATAAATAAAAATTTTTTATTAAATAAAATAATTTTTTTAGAATTAAATAATTTTAGGTAGCTAAATAAATAAATTTTCTTAATTAATCAAAACGTCAAGATATAAATAAATATCTATTATTTTTTTTAAAAAAATAAATCAATATTTGGAGCTAAGACGGTGCATCCAATAAATAAGCATTTTTTCAAATATTTTTATTTTTTTTTTCCAATTTCTTTTAAAAATAAATAAATATTCTTAGGGGTGCTATCGTCAATAAACAATTTTAGATATATGATTTTTCTAAATTTCAGATATCTAGAATTAGAAATAAATAAATTATTTTATAGATATCACAATATTTTAAGTATTTTTTTTGAAAGAAAATCAAGCAACTTTGAGCAAAACAACTATTTCTTTTCTCATTAAAATCTGTCCTTGCGAAAAGAAAATAACTTTTTCTTTGTGTTTTCGAATTGGGGGTGTTCTGTGTTTTTACTTTTGCGTTTTACATTTCCATCGGTCGATTTTACCGGGCGTATTAATCCACTTAATTTAGTGATATTGTTTTTTTGCTATTGGTTTTGTTATTGTTGTTCGCATTCGGGAATTTTACAACTTATTATATAAAATGTCAAGTCAAATAGACATTGACCATCCATTTTATGGATTGGAACCCAGCGAACTGCAAATTGAATGTCTGGTTCGAGGTGTGGATTTCAGGGGGGTCAACTGGGCAGAGGAACTTCGAAACCACGCGGTACAAGGTTCAGTTCCATTAACGGTATCTCACGCGAGAGATTTGGTAGCTGAGTCTCAAATGGTGGTGCAGGCAGCACAACTAATTGTGGATCAGATACGTAGACTTCAGCCACCGATTAATCAGCCATTCTTAGACGGTCTGGCTAATCGTGTGTTGCACTATACAGGGAGGATGAATAGGCTGGGTTCTCGCGATGATTTGCAAGAAGCCCGCACCTACGCTATCTCCCAATTGTCACGCGCTTGGGATATAATAAGATCGTTGTCGACACGTCCAGTTATGCAGAGTAAACCAGGAGGATCATCTGTACCATCCGAATCGCCTGCGTTTCAGCCAGATGAGAGATCCACTCCAATACCAGTACAGCCAATAACTAATACGATACACAGTTTAAATCGTGGGTATCAACAACAACAAAGACGGGCAGAACAATTACCACCATCGTATTTTCAACAATCAGGTTTAAGAGCGGAGGACTTCGCATTACCACAACTGGGTTCATCGTTCCAAGCTGAACAAATATACATCAATCCGGCATTGGTACAGCAACCTCTGAATTATCAACCGATACCACAGGAGCAGTTACAACAATTTCAAATAAATTATCCACAAGCTCCATTAACAGCACCACCACCATACAACCCACTTCCTCAGGTATCTCGTGTCGCGGCTCCAGCATTGTCACCGGGAGCATACCGAGAGGTACGTAGGAACAATTTGAGTCGTTATGACTCAAATTGGGTTCCGAACTTCACAGGGGATGGTCACTCTCCTGATGTTCATGAGTTTATTCATCGAGTGGAGGCGGCTGCAAGGAGGGACCGTGTGTCCTGGGACGACCTGAGGTCGATCGTTCCACGGTACCTCAAGGCAGCTGCCGATAGATATTATTTGAATTTAACTCATGAATATGAGGAAGTGACCTACTCAGTGCTTAGGGAAGGACTCCTACGCACCTTCGGTACGCTCACCGATGATAAAGCGGTATTACGTGTTCTTTTGAACCGTAAACAGAAAGTCAAAGAGAGCGTTTATGAGTATTTAGTTGAAGTGGGTTCGTTAAATCGGAGATTAGTTCGACCATTTGCTGCAGCTGAATTATTAGAAATCGCTAGGGAAGGACTGAGTGTAGAACTGAAAAACGCTACACTTGCAGCAACAATTACAACTATGGACGAGCTTCGAACATTGTGTCAGAAGTTCGAACGTTTGTGGTCTACACCAGTCCCAACCAGAATGTCAAACTTAAGGATTAGCGAACTACAGCAAGTGGACGACTATGAATCAGAAATAGATCCAGAACAAGATGGATATATTGAAGCTGTGGATACACAACCTAGAAGAATTCTGCAACGACCTGTGATATCATCTGGTAATACTAATCAACCTGGTCCATCAATGTCCAGACAACCAATTGTCTGTTTTAGATGCGGGGTAAATGGACATCGAGCTCCTGATTGTTCTAAAAACAGAATAAAACTGTATTGCTGGAAGTGCAACAAACCTGACGTAATTTATGCAAATTGTTCTTATTGTCACCCGTCGTTAAACTATCGACCGAGAGTACATGCTTCGGGGATGGTACCCTCGGTTCAACAGCCAATGAGCCCGAAGAAAGCGATGAGAGATGTAGGAACACAAGACGATCTACCACCGAAGAAACCAGAATAGAATCATCTAGCACATTTAATTTCCCATCATTACATTGCACGTATTTTAGACGTCTAGAACGTAACATCAGATATTGGAGGATGAGGAAATTATTTCGCAAAGCTTGTATTTCATCTATCCTTTCAGAAATAAAGGATCCTCGGCCGCGATTAACAATTAGGATTTTGGACAAACATATTTCAGGATTATTGGATAGTGGAGCTTCCATCACAATACTTGGAAGAAATTCCTTGGAATTATTGGAATCATCAGGTACAACCTACCGTAAATACACTTCGTGTATTCGTACGGCGGATGGTACTGCAAATAAAATTTTGGGTTACATAGAAGTTCCAATAACTGTGAATGGCTCCACTAAACCAATGCGGTTTCATATTGTCCCTGGACTACGAGAAGAGCTCTACCTGGGCATAGATTTCTGGGAGAAATTCGGTATTGTTCCTTCTTTTGTTAGTGAACTGACTCGTACAGAGCCAACAACTTTAAATACACACAATCTCACCACTGATCAGCAACATGAACTGGATAGGATCAAGGATTCTTTCCCGTCATTTGAAGTGTCTGGGCTCGGAAAGACTTCTTTGGTTGAACATGTCATCGATGTTGGGGATAATGCACCTGTTAAACAGAGGCATTACCCCACATCGCCGGCTGTTCAACTAAAGGTTTATGCCGAACTCGACCGGATGCTTCAAATGGGCGTGATCGAAGAGTCTAACAGTTCTTGGTGCTCGCCAGTGGTCTTGGTACAAAAACAATCTGGTAAAAACAGATTGTGTATTGATAGCCGTCGTGTCAATTCACTAACGAAAAAGGACGCTTACCCACTTCCCTTGATTGATGGCTTACTAGGTCGTCTAAATAGCACAAAGTACATTTCAAGTATTGATCTCAAAGATGCTTTCTGGCAGATTCCTCTGGCAGAAGCATCTAGAGACAAGACAGCCTTCACAGTGCCTGGCCGTCCATTGTATCAATTTCGGGTTATGCCCTTTGGATTGTGCAATGCTCCCCAGACAATGTGTCGGCTAATGCACAAAGTGATACCACATCAATATCACGAAAATGTCTTTGTTTATTTAGATGATCTATTGATAGTCTCTTCCACGTTCCAGGAACATATGGAATTGCTGTCCAAAGTCTCTTCATTGTTAAGAGCGGCTGGGTTAACAATAAACCTCAAGAAAAGTAAATTTGTTCTGAGAGAGGTGAAATACTTGGGATTTTTGGTTGGTGAAGATGGTCTTCGAACAGACCCTGACAAGGTAAGAGCTGTAGCAGAGTACCCAGCTCCATCTACAGTAAAACAAATACGACGCTTACTAGGAATGGCTGGTTGGTACCAACGTTTCATACCAAATTATGCAAGCGTGGTATCACCAATTACAGATTTATTGAAGAAGAGTTCGGGGAAACTGAAATGGACATTAGAAGCGCAAGCTGCTTTCGAAAATTTAAAACGATTGCTGACTACAGCACCAGTATTAATGAACCCTGATTATAATAAAGAGTTCTTTATTAGATGCGATGCGAGTCTGACAGGGGTAGGTAGTGTATTATATCAGGTCGACGAGGATGGACAAGAGTGTCCGATAGCCTTCATGTCGAAGAAATTAAATAAAGCTCAACGAAACTATTCAGTTTCTGAGCTGGAATGTCTTGCGGCAATTCTAAGTGTGAAGAAATTCAGGGGCTATGTTGAGGGTCACCGATTTACAATCGTGACTGATCACTCAAGTCTGAAGTGGCTTATGTCACAGAAAGACTTGAGTGGCCGTCTGGCTAGGTGGAGCCTAAAACTCCAACACATGGATTTTTCCATTGTCCACCAAAAAGGTACCCAAAATATAGTCCCTGATGCTCTATCTCGTCTTTATGACGATACACACGAGGAATTGACGGAAGCATTATTACATCATGTTAACGACATTAAAATCGACAATGAAGGTTATCGGCACAAAGAATATACTGATATGATAGCTAAGGTTCGTTCATCACCCAAGGACTTTCCATCTGTTAAAGTCGTGGACGATAAGCTATACATACGTATTGAGCCCAGACCTGATGCAATACCCAACGATGTTCCTGTGTGGAAGCTCTGGATTCCAAAACCGATGACTTTAGGCATGATTCAGAAACATCATAATGATAGTACTGCTGCACATGGAGGTGTTAAAAAGACATTAGAATTACTTCGACGTCTTTATTATTGGCCGGGCATGGCGTCACAGGTACACAACTATGTTGTGTCCTGCGACACATGTAAACAAACAAAAGCCACGAATCAGATATTGCGTCCTCCGATGCAATATCAATTCGAAACAGCACGTCCATGGCAGAGAGTCTATATAGATTTTTTGGGACCGTACCCTCGTTCTACACTTGGGAATACGGTATTACTGATAGTTCTGGATCATGCTACGAAGTTTGTACTACTGAAACCACTTAGAAACGCAACTTCACCGAAGGTGAATGCTTTTCTAAGGAACGAAGTGTTTCTTACATATGGGGTACCAGAGTTTCTGCACAGTGACAATGGCAAACAGTTCACTGCTAGGAACTTTCAAAGTCTTTTGTCAGATTTCGGCATCAAACATATTAGGACTGGTGTTTATAGTCCACAGAGTAACGCGTCAGAGCGGGTCAACCGATCAGTTTTAGCAGCAATCCGAGCGTTCTTAAAAGGTCAACATACCAAGTGGGATGCACACATTGGTGAAATTGCATATGCACTGCGAGCTGCAGTACATTCCGCGACAAAGTACTCACCGTACTATTTGCTATTCGGTCAACATCCGATATCAGATGGTAACATTTATCATCTGATGAGATCACTTCACATGCTGGGTGAAGATATTGGTGAGGAAATCGAACGCTCTGATCACTTGACCATGCTCAGAAATCGAGTACAACAGAACCTGTCTGTAGCTTTTAAGAAATCACAACATCATTATAACCTGCGATCTAAACTACGAACCTTCGAACCACAACAACGTGTGTATGTACGGCAGCATCATTTGAGTGACGCTACTAAGAAATTCTCGGCGAAATTGGCTCCAAAGTTCTTACCTGCAATGATTAAAACTAAGATTGGAAATGTACTTTATGAGTGCATAGATATGAGCGGTAAGAATCTTGGAGTTCATCATGCGAAGGATATCAGGGAATGATGTCTTTTCGTTAGGTAGGGTCGTTCCTCTGGCTAGTTGTCGTCGCTGTGGTTCACATCTTCTGGGTCATACTTGCTGGTAGTATCGGGGTGTCAATAGTGCTGGCGTTCTGATGGATGGTCGGTCTCAATACTCAGTGGAGTTCCTCGCGGACTTCATGAGTGTAGGGATTGGTCATCGGTCGTGACGCCAGTGGCTGTTGATACTCCGATCCCAGGTACAACTTCTTAATAAATGCAGTTCGGTGGTTTCCTGTCATGAAAGGGATGGCGACGTTTTTTTGTGACTTCAAGATTGAAAGTCTTGCTTAACATCTTGAATTCATGGTTTGTAACGTCGGCTTTATGCTAATTAACATGATAAAACCAATCCCTATTCTTGATCTGACTCAAACACAATTAACATTTCATTTTTCATTTTTTTCATTACAATAGTTAAATTTTTCTCCTAACACAGACCAGCTTCAATTCGTACATTAACATAAATATAAGAACGCACTCGTTTTTTTTTGGTTTGTTCAGTTGCTTGACTTTCTTTTAAAGAAAAAAATAAAAAAAACGTCAAAAGAAAATCACATTTTTCCAATTTTGGATTTTTAGATTCATTCTGATTTTGGTTCTGATAAGAAAATGTTTGATTGAATTGTGAACAAAATCTGTTTTTAAATTAATTTGTTAATTACTTTGAATTGGTTAAGTTGTTATTACAAAAAAATACTAATTCCATTTTTGTTTATCGAATGATAAAAAGTGTTTAAAGAAAAATCAATTTTTTACTTTAAAAATAAAGAATATACATTTTTGGATATTCCTGGTTTTGAATGTTAAACAAAAGTTTGCTAATTGTAATTTTTTTTAGTTCCAAAAAAGGAAGAAATTGAAACTAAAGTAAATATAAAGTTAAACCATGTTTGTTTTCTCGGTCGATAGTAATCAAAAACAAAATGTGATATTCATTGGAAATGAACTAAGATTAGTATAAAAAATTAACTATTGTAATTTTTGCGAGTTCATTTAAATAGTGTTACGTAGGTCTATGTGGTTATTATACTATAATAATAAAAATAAACAGAAAATTTATGCGCACTATCAGTGTTTTTTTTAAAAAATTAAATTTAATTCAAAGTACACTAGACCTTTGAATTGAGGTGTAACATAAATGGCATGCATCTTATTAAAACAAACCGGATCTACAACAATTGAATATTTAACAATACTGTATGTAACAAAGCAACAAAATTTGTTTGGTTATCTGACTTGTCAGAAAAAATTGGAAAAAAAGGAGTTTGCTGCATATTTTGATTAGAGTAAAAAAACAAAACACTCGACACTCTGTGCTGATGATTGAGAAACACAACTGTTTAACCACTGGTTGAGTATTTTGGAGGGAATCAGGAGAAGACAATACATCAATTCACCGTATCAAATCAAGTAAAGAATTTTCTTTTTGTTATTAGTTTTTATTAAACCTTTTATCTTTTATTACATTATTATATGAATTTTTATTATATCACAATTTTTGTCAGTAAATAATTTTTATTTAGATAATGATTATCTAAATCACTAAGAGTGAGAGATTCCCAAGTTTTAAGGTTCGTGTGGGGACCATCCGTATCCCGGCTATATCTTATTTAATTTTTATGTTAGTTAACAAAGGTCCGAGTGTAACAATTTGAGTTCTTGTTAATTATCGATGCTTATAGTAGATATTGTGAAATCGTATTAATGAAGAAAACAAATGCTATGGAGGTTATTGCATCCCTTCGGAAATTCTTTTGTATTTTTGGTTTACCAAAAGAAATTGTGTCAGACAACGGTCCACCATTTAATTCGACAGAATTTATTAAATTTGGAGAAGCTCACGGAATAAAAATTACCAAATCCCCACCGTACCACCCTCAATCGAATGGTCTCGCCGAGCGGAATGTACAAACGGTTAAATTATGCTTAAAGAAATTATTCATGGATGAAACAAAACATTTAAACATTCAAGAAATGATCCAAAAATTTTTGATTCATCAGCGAAACACACCAAACTCAGTGAACTCTCGAACACCAGCTGAACTTATTTTTGCTTATAAACCGACAATATTATTTGATTTGGTTAATAAAAAAAAATCAGTTAGATTTTCAAATAATAATAATATCATACCTGATAAACTTTATAATAAAGATTTAAATGTAGATAAAAATGTTAAAATAAATCAGGAAGGAAATAATTGTGAAAATACAATTAGTTTTAAGAAGGATGAAAAAATTTTTTATCGAAACCATTTTCGAAATTATGTGAAATGGATTCCAGGCAGAATTGTAAAACAAGTTTCTAAATTCACATATTTAATTAAAATCAATGATAATGTTAGATTTGCACATGTAAATAGCTTAAGATTATCCAATTTGCATGATAAATATCATCCAAATATACAAATCCTGCCTGGAGATGATCGTTCTGAACCTCTTGAAGTCGATAATAAAATTAAAATGAAAAGAAGACGATCTTCAAGTGAATCAGGATGTGACAAAATTGAAATTAGAAGATCAAAACGGGAAAAGAAAGTACCTGATCGTTTATATTTCTCTCTCTCTCTCTGGCGTTTACATCCCATGGAGGGATTTTGCCGTCTGTGCAATCAGCTTCCAATTATCTCGTTCCATGACCAGTTGACCCCAGTTTCGACATCCTATATCACGAAGGTCTTGGATGATGTCATCACGCCAGCGTTGTCTAGGTCTTCCTCTTCGACGAACACCAGCTGGTTGTTGTTGGGACGCTTTTTTTATCATTCTATCCAATGGAGCCCTTTCTACATGACCAAACCATCTAATCCGGTTGGATTTAATGAATCCGATTACATCACAGCCTCCAAGAAGCTGTCTGATTTCGTGATTCATTCGGATTCTATACTGATTTTCAGCAACTTTACATGGACCATAAATTGTTCGTATGACCTTCCTCTCGAAAGTTGATAAAATTCTACAATCGGAGGAAGTCAGTGTCCAGCTTTCACTTCCAAATGTAAGCACAGGTCGAATTAATGATTTGTAAAGTGTGAGTTTACACGACCGCGAAAGATATTTTGATCGCAGAAGTTTTGAGTATGCGTAGAAAACTCTGTATGCGGCAGAGACACGGGCTTTGATATCTGCCTGCATGTCATTTGACGATGTTATTACAGACCCGAGGTATTTGAAGTTTTCCACGCGTTCCACTTCATAGTCGCCAGTATCCAGATTTCCGGGAGGTATGTTCTTAGATGTTGTTAACACTTTGGTTTTGCCGGTGTTGATGCATAATCCAAGTCGTTTAGCATTTCTTTCAAGCTGAGAGAGACTATCCTTAATATCGCTTGTTCTACGTCCGAGAAGCACAATATCATCTGCGTAGCCAAGAACTTGACTAGATTTGTTATATATGCAGTTTTGTGTCTCAATTCGGCTTTTTCTTATCGCGTACTCCAGCGCCAAATTAAACAGAACGGGCGCAAGTGCATCACCTTGTCGAACACCTGATGTTATATCGAAAGGATCAGAAACTGACCCTTCGATTACTATTCTACAATTTGATCCCGATGTTGTGAGTTTGCACAGAGAAACAAGTTTCTCTGGGATGCCAAGGCATATGAGTGCGGACCAAAGGTTTTCGCGGATGATACTATCATATGCTTGCTTGAAATCAACGTAGAGCTGGTGAATGCTGATGTTGTACTCCCAACATTTTTCTAGAATCATCCTTAAGGTAAAACATTGATCTGTGGTTGAACGGTTGGGACGAAAACCACACTGATAGTCACCGATGATAGATTCGGCGAACGGGATGAGTCGAGCAAGTACGACATTAGCTAGTATTTTATATGCAGTGTTCAACAGTGCGATGCCACGATAATTCGCACACTTTAGACGGTCACCTTTCTTATGCAGCGGAACAATGAGAGCTGTTTTCCATTCAGCAGGTAGTTCTTCTTCGTCCCAAATTGCAAGAATCAGATCATATATACGTGAGACCAGAGCTGCTCCTCCATTTTTCAAAAGTTCTGCGGGAATACCATCGAAACCTGGTGATTTGCCATTTTTCAGTTTTTTAATGGCAGCTTCCACTTCTTCTATTGCTGGGTAAGGGACAAAAATCTCCTCATTTGACGGAGCAATTGCTCGAATAGGATGAACTTCATTCGTTCTATTCAGTAGGTCTTGAAAGTGGGATCGCCACACTGCCAGCACATCGCGTTCACTTGTTGTAAGTTCATTGTTTTCATTTTTGATGGCTGTAGATCTTGGGTGGAAATCTTTTGTCAGATTCCGTGCATTGGCAAAGCACTCTTTTGAATTTCCGTTGGCCGCATGTAGGTCGATGTTTTCGATGCAGCTCTTCATGTGTTCGCGTTTCTTTTTACGTAGAAGTTTTGCTGAGGCTTTTCTGGCGCATAGATAATCAGCTTGGGAGCTTCGGGTGTTCCTTGTTAACCATTTTTCTCGCAGTTTTTGTTTATTTTCAACGGATTGGCGGCATTCGTCGTCAAACCATTCGTTGTGTGATTTCGGTGGTCGTTTTCCGATTGTAGTTTGTGCTGCGGCTATAATGGTTGATTGAAGCGTTTGCCATTCTTCTTGTATGTTTAATGGCATCTCAGGAGAGATGTCATGCTCTTCTATGTTTTGTGTTATTATTTCCTGATATCTTTTCAGCGTTTCCGGATGTTTAAATGCTTCGACATTCCAGCGCACGGTCTTTTTTGCTTGTCTGTTAAATGTAGATGATAATTTGCACTTGTACTTAAAGATGACAAGCATATGATCGGTGTCCATATCAGCACCTCTGTATGATCGAACGTCAGTTACACTTGTAGAGTGTCTCTTAGAGATCATGACGTGATCGATTTGATTTTCTGTTCTTCCGTCATTTGATTTCCACGTTGCTTTGTGAATTCTCTTGTGAGGGAAGAAAGTGCTGGAAATTACTAGATCATACATCATAGCCAGCTCGGCTGCGCGAAAACCGTTATTGTTGCTGGTATGATGCAAGCTGTTGGGGCCGATATGTGTTTTAAGTTCTGCAATCCTACCAATTTGAGCATTGAAGTCACCTACCACGATTTTTATATCGTGCCGCGGGATGCTATTGATGACTTCTTTGAGTTCTAGGAAGAACAGGTCTTTAATATCATCTGCTTTATCTTCAGTAGGTGCATGAACATTGACGTTCGTTACATTGAATTTTTGCGTGCGGATTCTCAGTGTGCATAACCGCATATTAATTGGGCAGAAGTCGATAACATGCTGATTCACGCGACGGTGTATAAGAAAGCCAACTCCAAATTCTCCTCCGTTTTGATGACCGCAATAATAAAGAGTGTATCCTTTCGCTGTTTCATGGATTCCACTCCCTGGCCATCTTAGTTCTTGTAATGCCATTATATCAAGTGTGTAGCTCTCGACTTGTTGTGTTAGTTTTAGGAGATCTCCTGGTCTTCTGAGGCTTAGCACGTTCCAGGTTCCCATTTTTAAATCGTAGTCCGGGTACAGTTTCCGAGGTCGTTCCAATATTGAATCCGAGATATTCCGAGGCCTGTGTACAGAATTCATGACAGATGATCGTTTATATTATGAAGTATAAAAAAAATAGTTTTTAGAAATTGATATTGAAATAGTTAACTTAGAATTAAGAAAATATTAAGGTGGTGGTTTTATTAAAAAGGGGGAAAGTTGTTATGTATCAGACTATACATTTCATAAAAACAAATTATTAAATATTTTAAATGTTATAAATAAAAAAAACTTGAAATTGTAATCAGCTACATAAGGCAATCATATGTTAAGAAGGTCATCTGATTACAATCGATATTCAATGTATAAATAAAATTATTTTTATATATCATTGTGATATCAGATATTAAATAAATCAGTACCTCTTGTAAATTATACGTCTGTAATTATTATTTAATTATTATACAAATATCAAGTATTTCATCTAGTCTAGAAATACATAAAAACAACTTTTGTTCAAGCATTTTGCGAATTGCTCTTTTGTTTCGCGGAAAACGGTTTGTTTTGTTTTTTATTCGTTATCAAATTAAAATGCCTCTAAATTCAATAGCGAAGAAGTTAGGAGGTCGCGGATTTTTTTATTTGATTTACAAGTTTGTGAATTAAAACGAGTGAACATTTGACAAAGATTACTTTGATACTTTTGACGCTATTCCTTTACAAAGTCAATTTTTTGTTATGATTTAAAAAAATTAATACTTTGTTTTCCATTATTTTAAAAACGGTGATATACGTCATAGTTTTTTTTTCAATGGAAATGTTCCTTGAAATTTCAACTTGAAAGTTACTTTGGTTAAAACCAGTATAATCCACTTCAGTTACCTCAAACCAGAAATATCTCTCAAGCTTTCCAAAGAAGAATGGAAATGTGTATTGCGAATGAGGGTGGACATATTGAAAATTATCTTTAATAAATAAAACTAACTTAATAATTTTTATTAATAATTTCTTTTGTGTGTTATTGCGAGGTTATTTAAGTTAAAATTGATTGATTAAAGTTCAAAATAAAATTTTGAAGTTTTAATTTTAAGAGCTAGCTCAAGATGGTCTTGAAATTTTTGGTTTTAACCAAAGGACCTTTCAAGTTGACATTTCAAGGAACATTTCCATTGAAAAAAAAAATATGACGTATATCACCGTTTTTAAAATAATGGAAAGCAAAGTATTATTTTTTTTAAATTTGAACTAAAAATTGACTTTGTAAAGGAATAGCGTCAAAAGTATCAAAGTAATCTTTGCCAAATGTTCATCCGTTTTAATACATAAACTTATGAATCAAATAAAAAAAACCACGACCTCCTAACTTCTTCGCTATTGAATTTAGAGGTATTTTAATTTGATAACGAATAAAAAAACAAAACAAACCGTTTTCCGCGAAACAAAAGAACTATTCGCGAAATGCTTGAACAAAAGTTGTTAGCGCTATTCCAAGGTATCCCCACTTAACCGGTGGGACAACTTTCGTGGGACACCCTGTATATTACTTAGAATCAAACGAGACGGTATTAACGATGAGACGAATGAAAGAAATAATTATCTCATCTCAAGCAAATTTTATATCCCTTGAATTATTTAAAGACTACGATAGTCATTTTATTAATAATGCACATCGTTCGTTATTGATAAAAGCAATTTTAGAAAAATACCTTAATGTTAGATATTTTTTATCGCAAAAAAAATCAGAAAAAATTTCCTTGCTCCACTCATACTCTAAAAGAATAACATTTCAAGGCATGTAAATTAATAACATTATTATTAATACTGTTATTATTTTAATAAGTAGGTGGGGGTTTTAGTGGGTGAGAGTCCCACACACCGGAGGAGTTTTTTAACCCTCTGATGGTGCATAATGCATTTCCTCATTCCTTTAAAACAAAAACAAACAAAAAAATGTATTGCTTGCAAAAAAATGTATTATTTGTATTAATTAGAAAATAAAAACAATGTTGTGAATAAAAGCTAAATTTGTTTTATTTAATAACTAAATGGTGTACGTCTGTTTTATATTTTCAAATCCAAAATCATATATTTTCAATTTTTATTTTTATAATTTTTATTTATGTAGGTATTAAAACCTAATAAATTTTTAGAGTGATTTCAAAAATATTCAATCCTTAAAAATTGAAGAAAGAACGGCGCCTCTGCGCTTTTGTTTATGTATTGGTAATTTTTTTTTTGTATTAGTAGGTGCTTCATCTAAAATTTCAATATCGCTTATCCTTCTACTCTTTAATCTAATAAAAATATATTCCTAGATACAGTCAGTTGTTTCTAAGTTTCTTCATATTTTGATGATGGAACTTGTTTTTTGTTTTGTTCTCTGTCAGTTGACAGCATTGAAAATGTTTTTGCTATATATAAGTAAAAATGACTAGATATAAGCTCTCTTTTATCATTTGCGTTTTTTGTAGTCATCATTGTAAAATAAATGAAACATATTTTCAATTGTGTATAATAAAGAAAATTGTAAAATAATTTAAATTGTTTGTTATGTTGTCCTTTGTTGGTTGATCAGTGCTAGTGATCGTTCAAGTATGACAGTGCTCAACATCCTTTGTGTGATTTTACAAATAAATAAAACTAATTTGGTATTTTTAGAGAAAAATGCTATGATGGTGATGACAACACCAATGTACGCATCTGTTTAGCTGAATGAGTTGACCTATTTTCTGGCGAATTCATTAACAACATCGTACAATACAATTGTTCATATCTTACATATTTGTCAGCCGCATCAATTCAACAATTGTACATATATTACATATTTGTTTATCATCGTATCATCGGCACCGCCTGTATATATTACATCAATTAGTAAGCCGCATCATTTGTACATATCTTACATATTTGTCAGCCGCATCAATTCAATAATTGTACATATTTTACATATTTGTTCATCATCGTATCAATGGCGTCATCTGTACATATTACGTTAATTTGTCAGCCGCATCAATTCAATAATTGTACATAATTTATATATTTGTTCATCATCGTATTAACGTCATCATCTGTACATATTACGTTAATCTGTCAGCCGCTTCAATTCAATAATTGTACATATTTTATATATTTGTTCATCATCGTATCAACGGCATCATCTGTACATATTACATTAAGTTGTCATCCGCATCAATTCATTAATTGAATATATTTTATATATGTGTTCATTATCAAAACATCAACATCAACGCATATATTACTTCATTTTGAGCATTTACAAGATTGTAGCGTTTTTCAGTATTCTATCTTCAACGCTTCAAAAAAACAGTCCACTGCAGTTTATTGGAAGAGCCCTACAAGTGTCTCAGATTGTTATAAAACCACTACATTTCAGTTTGTTTTAAGAAGTGTCAACCATCTCAAATGCACTACATTTCATATCACTATATTTTAAATCAGCTAACATTCCTTCAATATAATATTCTTATAACGACAAACTCAATATCAACTAAGCAATAGTAGTGTCACAAATACGAAATCCACTGCATTTCTGCATACAGTAGTGATAATTAAAGTATTGCACTGCACTTCAAATAAATAGTGCACTATAGCTAATATTGGCAATACATTGCTACGCATACTTTCAACATTATAAAAACAATCATTTTTTGGGATCAACATCTAGTTTGCAGCCTCATTAGACCGGCACGATGTTTTGTATACGGGATATGCCGGCACGATGTTCGGTATGATGAACTAAGTAACAGAGTTGGTATGGAGACTGGGATCAGGACTACATATGGGGTTTGTGAACTCATTTTTTCTTTATTAATATAGTATTAACTGTGGTAATGGTGTGAGGATGTGATGATGCTGTCTTCTTCGGCCTTTTGGTTCGTCAGAGACCCGTTTTTTTTCATTTTTGTCTTCCCCACTTATACAGTCGCTTTAGAGTGCTGTAACGTCCGTGAAATTTTCACATTCAATAATGAAACCAATTTCGACCTCTTCGTCAGTTTATTCCAAAATATTTCAAACATCGTAAACAATTCAATTTCTCTCAATCAATAAAAAAAATTTAAAAATTTAAACCTAACGAACAAACCTTAATTTTAAAAAAATAACGAAAATAAATAGGTTGCTGAACTCATTCATGATAATTCAATTTTTGATTGAACGAAGAATGTATTTTTTTTTTATTTCAATGTTGCACACCTTGATTTTTGTGAAAAAAAGTCGATGACTGTCAAAAAAACCACATTGATATGGCACTCCATGTTTAAACCTAAGATTATAAAGTTGTATTTTATTTTAAAATAAATAAGAATAATAATTGTGATAACAAAAAGGAAAGGATATTAAACGCTAACTTGTGCAGAGAATCAAATGGTATTTATTTTATATAAGAAAAAAATATGTGGTAAACTAAATGCAAAACGGAGGAAAAATTCTATAGTGATTTGAATAGAGTGATTGGAGTTATTTTCTCCCTCAACTAGCGGCATTTTACATTAAAGCGACCGACAGTGGTTAACAAAATTGTGAGCCGATTATACTACAATTATTCTAAAGGCTTTGTGCTGGGAGACTTGGTACGTTATTAACGTACCAAATAAAAGGTACGTTTCTTTGTTTTTTTTATTTTTTCAAAAACCACCAACTTAAATACGTATTGAGGCTGTGTTAAACAAATCATCTAAAATTTCTTTTTCCATGGCATACGTAATACACATGTTTGAGGCTACAACCTTTGGTGTAAAACAAGAGACAACGTTATAAAAGGGGGGATTATACAGGATATTATACTTGGTTATTGGATTGGACCAGAATCACCTAGTTGTCCAGATTTCGTTGGAGCTTTCAAAAAAAAATTCTTCTGTCAAAAACTGATTGTTTTATGAGAAGCATCAACAATTATATAATTACAACAACAAGAAGAAGAATTCAAAAAACTAAATCTTGGAAATACTACGCACAACGTTCAACACCCGTGAGTTTTTTTTAAATTTATTATTAATTAAATTTGTGACTATCATGAATAATAGTTTAGTACTATTTTCGTTTGTATAAAGAAGGAAAGAAAATGTCAGGTTAAATATATATTGAAGACAGGAGACTAGGTTCGGATTTGCTGGTAATCGATCCGTTTTTGCTAAGTTATAAGTTATTTTTGTATTTTCTTTTTGTGTGAGTATTCCGGTGTATTTATATACATGACAATATAAATAATTTGTGTTAAAAAGTCCAAGAGCTAACAGAGTGGCGCGAAACGAAAACCGGACCTGACGGTTTTGATTTCATTTCATGAAATTATTTTGGCGTGATTCTGGTGATTTTTGTTTTAAAACCTGTTTAGGTTTGCTGAGTCAAATAAAAAGTCGGTTTGGGCATTGGTCGTCAAACCGGGTTTTTGATTTTTGTCAGTTTATATTTTTGAAATTGAAATTAATTTTTTTTAGGGATAGATTTTTTTTTGATAACCAGTGCTGGCTTTTGTAGGGAATTGTGTTTAAAACCTGTAGGGGTTCTTTTTAATTCTGGAAATCCACTTATTGTTTTTTTTTAAAATATTTTTTGTAACTGGATAAACTGGATTGTCTTTCGAATTTTTTCTAAAAATGTACACGGTCAAGCAACACGGCTCGTTCAGGAGCAAGCGCTTACCGGATTCAGGAGAGTTGGGTGAGGTTGTGCAGGCAGTGGAAGTAGCTAAGGAAGAGGAAGAAGTAGAGGAGGTAGACCTGGTAGAGATTTTGAGGAACTATTGGAACAGGTGTTCCAAGTGTTGGATAGGAAGCGGGAGAAAAGGCTGGAGAGAGATAGGAGAAGATGGAGGGATAAGAAGAGAAGGAGGAAGGTACAGAAGGCGGAGTGTTTGTTTATTTCTGGATTTGTTTATTTCTGCTGAACATGAGGAGATATTCTTACTTGAACCTAAGAGACTAAAGCTGCCCGGATGAAAGCTCGCTTGGCACGCAGTGCCTTCGTTTGCTTTCGGCTAGTGATTCACTAGCAGGTTCAGTGTTCTACAAATTATCGAAGAAACTTAATCGACAAGAGAAAGCAGAAGAATTACATATCAATAACGTAATTGATTTTTAAAGGTAAAATTTAAATCAAATAATAATTTAATAATAAAGTGAAATTACATGATAAAAACATTTTTCAAAAACAACATGAATTTTTTACACAAATTTACATAAAAATTTACAAAATTTCCTTTTGAAGAAATATAAATTAAAAAAACTATAAATACATAAAACAAATTTGTAAACATTAAAAAAAATTAAATTAATAATTTTATAAAATTATAATTCAAGTCGAAACGAAACATTCAGTTCGATACAAATCGATTCGGAACAGCATATGGAAGCTTTATTGACTCAAGTTCAAAACTTGACTCATCAGGTTGAAGAACAACAACAAAAAATATTAAATAATATAAATCAAAATAAATTCAATTTAACAGCAGATGAAATTATGAGGAATTTCAATGATATAACACCATTTAATAGAGAAGATAGTTACAAATTAAAGTCATTGTTGAAAACAACCGAAGACGTTGAACATTTGTTTGGGGATAATAACTTCCAACTAAGACAATACTGTCTTAAAAATTAATCAGCAATCAAATAATAGGAAAGGCAAGAGAATCAATACTACAAATACCAGAAGAAAGGAGAAATTGGGAAACAGTAGTTCAGCAATTAAGGCTACATTTTCGTCCAATCGATACAATCCACAAAATAACATACACAGCTAAGAAACTGTAGTAAAACCAATTACAGAGCTTTCCTAGAACAACTCCCCAAACTATTATCGCAATATCTTTCAAAATTCTACCAATTAATATAAAAACAATTGACCTAAAACTCAACTAATATTAAAAACCATGTATAATAATTCAAACTAAAAGGTCAAACTAAAGGGTCCCTTCGTTTCGGACGCCATGTTACGAAATTTGGACTTTTATACGAAATATAATATTATATTACACCGGAAAACTGAATCTATGACAAACTAATTTACTCTTGCAAATAAATCACAGAATAATAGAATAGAATAAAAACTATTAATTAGCTAGCATACAAAATGATTTATCAGTATAAAAATAAATCTACAGTTTTTGATTGACGGCGGACTTTTCAATTTCTACTCTAAAAATGGTAGTTTTCAATTTAGTACTAATTTTATTAATTTTCTAAAAATGCAATAAAACAGAGACGTTTATCTATACCACTGTTTTTTTTTATTCAAATAAAATACAAGTTTTTGATAAATGAAAAAAAAATGAAACAGATAATCTGGGTGCGGCGATACATGTATAAAAATATAGTATAAATACAATCAAATTGTTAGGTCGTCAATAAGTATAATTTTAAAATTAAATAAAATCTATTCATTGTAGCGAATTGAAAGTAAAAACAAATATATTTGTGATGTGAAAATAATGTAAATTTTAATTATACAAAATTAAATTATTTGTTTCTTTGGATATCGAAGTTTTTTTTATTTATTTATGTTTGATGTAGTGAAGTTTTAGAGAAAGTTCCTTGTTAAATAATTTGGTGAAAAAGATAATGAAGATGGGAAAGAAAAATCAATTAATAAGGACTCGAATGCAAATGCGGAAAAATGTTTATTTCAGTGAAGTAAAAGAATAAATCGAATAAAGCTTGAGTTTTTTTAGAAGAAAAAAAATATTTTATTTAAAAAAAATAATGTTATCTGGTCGTTTTGTATTTTATTTGTACATGCCGTGTTGGTATGTGTATTGGTAGAGCAGCTACCACTAATATTGTGTCGGATGCTGAATTGGATAATTACTATAATCAAAACAAAGTACATGATCAAATTAATACCAATAAGCATATCAGCGAAATTCATGGATTCAGCGATCATCATTTTTTTCCTTTTTATCCAACATTTTTTCATGGTAATTGTGATCAGGAATTGTTAATAAAGGTAAAGGGAGTTACGATGAAGACAATATTGAAGAATAACAACAATGTAAGCTTTGATTTATATAAATTTTGATTCTGTTTATTTTTTTTATTAAATTATTTTTGCATGTCAGTAAGTTGATAGTTTAATATTTTCAAACATAAGAGATTTCCAAGTGATTGGTTGTTGGAGTGTAAATTCCGTGTTTCAGTTTTAATATAGTTTTTTTTAGCTATCCGGCGTAAATTAAAATAATAAATAGTTTCAATAAAAGTTCAACTTTCGTTACAAAACATTACATAAATCAAATCAAAAGAGCTTACATTAATAATTTGTTGAATGTTGTCTTCTTCCAAAACCAGTCCATGAAACCAAATGTTGATTTTAGGCGCCAATAATTTGTATTTCAAAGCTCAGCATATATCATAAACCTTTTTTAGTTGCTTCTTGATTACAGGTATCATGGGAAAACGATGGATAAAAAAGAAGATGAGAATCGCTGAATCCATATATTTCTATGATAAGCTTATTACATAGTATTAAGTTTGATTACTTTGTTTTGATTATAATTATTTTTCAATTTAGCATCCGACACAATATTAGTGGTAGCTGCTGTTGTATATTGATCACTTTACTAGAATACATATACTCTATATGTAATGAAAATAAAAAGATAGTCGAATACGACTACATGAAATTAATCACAATTATAAAACCTAATGTAAAGCAGTTGGTAATTATCAGTCATCGGTGTAGCATTAATAGTATATTCAGAAGCTAGTTTCATAATCGACGATTTTATCGCACGAGTTATGTCCTGTGAAAACAAAATTAAAGTAAACAAATTTGATAATGAATCAAAACAAAATTCACATGAAGTGGATTAAGTTATACATATGTTTGATATTTATAATTATCAGTTTTTGTAAATAAATTCTCATGAAGATAATAAAATTAATCGTTTCCACAGAACATGAACAAACTTGATAAAATATAATATCAAGTATTTGGACACTTGTGAACAATTAAGATTATGTAAACAAAGAAACTTTTAAACAAGAAAGGTTTCTTCGTTAGTAAAATAGAATTAAGAAATTAGATTCATAACATTGGCACCACAAGTAAGACCAAATAAAAAGTTTTGTATTTCATTTTTAATTTTTGAATAAATTAAATCTTAACTAAAATTGACAAGTGTTTTTTTTTTGATAATAAATTAAAAGCACAGCATTTCTGGCGCAGTTGATACTCTTTATATCCGAAGATAAAAAGAGCAGTGATAAAGTAAAACCAGTTTTTTTATTCAATTTTTTTATTTTAATAAAAATTGAAGTTAGTTTTTTTAGTGGTATTTTTTATTTTAATAAAAAATCACGAGAAAAAAGTGAAAAGGTTAATATAAAAGTGAATTAAAATAAAAAGTGAATTAAATTATAAATAAAATTAATTCAACAAAAAGTTCAATAAAATTAAATAAAAGTTTTATAAAAAGAAGGAGAAATTAATAAACCAACATAATAAATTATTAACGAAAGTAAATCAATAAAAAGTTCGACAAATAAATTAAATAAAAGTTTTAAAAAAAGAAGGAGAAATTAATATATCAAATATCAACAATTTTTGTGAACAAAAATTATATCAACAATCAACCGAAATTATATCAACAATCAACCGAAATAATATCAACAATCAACCGAAATAACATCAACAATCAAGGAAATCAAAAGAAGAATAAACTTAAGTAGTAAGTCAATCCAAATTATTTTATAAAATTAGTTAATATAAATTAAAATTAAAATTAAGTTCAAAAGAGAAAAAGTTTTCGATTCAAATAGACCCAAATTATTTAAAATGGAACCAATAGACTAAATAATCAATCAAGTTCAATTACTTACCCAAAGAATTGATGAACAAGAACATAATTTAGTTAATTTAAATAGAACGCGATTTGAATTAACCCCGGATTAAATAATTAGAAATTTTAACGATATCACACCATTTAGCGGTGAAGATAATTTTAAACTCAAATCCTTTTTAAAAACTGTAAATGACGTAGAAAATTTATGTGGTACTAACAACGAGGAATTAAAAACATATTGTTTGAAAAAATTAGTAAATAATAAAATTAGTGGTAGAGCAAGATATTCGATCTTAGAAATACCAGATGATAAAAGAACTTGTCAAGAAGTTGTGAATCAATTAAAATTACGTATCCGACCTAGAAGCGGAATACATCAATTATTATATCAAGCTAAAGATTTTAAAGTCTATAATTTCAAAGTTTTATTTAACAAGTTAACGAAAATAAAAAGTGATTGTAACGAAATTTGCGATTTTGATGACGCAAGCCCTTTTACATACGACTCAATAGACAAAGAACTAGTCCAAATTTTAAAAAGTAAATTAATGCCAATTTTCCAAATACAAATGAATTCAGATAAAAATTTATACGAACTAGACCATTTATTTTCACAATCAGAAATATTTTATAGCAATGAAATAAT